>PVJA010009500.1:0-60461 GCA_004027025.1 Myocastor coypus
AAAAAAAAAAAAAAAAAAAAAAAAAAAAGGTAACGAAAATGAGACTTGAAATTCATGATTTGGGGGCCTGGCAGGATGGCTCAGTGGTCTAAAGCGCTTGCAGGTGGCTGCAGGGACCGCGGTTCAATCCCCGGCACCACATGCTGCGCCAGCCCTGCCCTTAGGGCAGGCTGAGCCGGCCATAAAAAGAAATAAAGTTCTGAAACAAGAAAAAAATAAATAAATTAAAAAAAGAAATTCATGATTTGCTCATTTCTTAACACTTAAATGTTAACAAATTCCTCTTCCAAAAACCCTCTTGGTTCGTTTTACATTTCAGATATCCTGTAGCACAGGCAAGCATGAAGATTCAGTGGCAGAGCACTGACCGACCATATTGGGTTGGGGATACGGCTCAGCAAGGAAAGCACCTGCCTGGTGGGGGGAGGTAGGGTGCGAGGGTGGGGATGGGACCGGAACTGAACAAACACCAGTGCTAAATGTGGCCCAGTGCCAGCTTTCTCCACAAGCTTCTCAGATCTGTGTGGAAGCCACTGTCAGGGACATCCCATAATTTTTATGAGATGACCTACCAAAAGGCTAGACATTAAAAACAGCACTTAACATATTGGCAAAAATGCATCAGGCTGTACAAATATAACCAATGCACCGTTTTGAGTTTTTGGTACCAAAAACTGAACTCAGGATCTTGTGCCTCTGGGGTATATTCCTGGCATGTATGTGGTTTTCAAATAAAGATTTTATTATTTATTTTTTGAGAATGTTGCCAGAAACATAAGTCGGGGCTGGCTCTGAATAGTGCATACAGAATGGCATACTGATCATATTTGTACAGCTTGATGCATTTTTGCTAACATGTTAAATGACATTTTCAATATGTGGCCTTTTGCCAGTATGTAGTCCAGGGTGGCCTCAAACTTGCAGTGATCCTACCTCAGCCTCCCAACTGCTGGAATGACAAGCATGAACCACCATGCCAGCCTAAATTTTTTTAAATGTTGCTTTTTGTATTAAGAAATGATTTTTCTTCCTTTTTTTTTTTATGGTACATAGGTTGAACTAAAGGCTCTTGCACTGATATCTTTTTACATTTTGACACAGGTCTTGCTGAATTCTCCAAGTTGAGCTCAAACTTAAGTGTTTTTGAGACACGGTCTGACTATGCTGTTCAGGCTGGTTTTGAGCTCACTTTATATCCCAGGCTGGTCTCAAAATCACAAGGAGCTTCTAGCCTCAGCCTCCACAGTGCTGGGATTATAGGCATGTACCACCATGCTGTTTAGGCTCAAACTTTTGATTGCCTTCCCTTGACCTCGGAATACAGGGATCATAGGTGTGAGCCACCACACCTGGTGATCATGTTTCTTTAGGTGTAATAATGTCACCTTTTTTTTTTTTTTTTTTTGCTGGGTAGGGATGGGGTTAAGACAGAACCTTGCTATGAAGGTTGGCTTTGAAATTATTATGCACAGTAGTAGCTGGACTTGAATTCGAGATTCTCTCCCTTCAATCTCTCAAATTCAAGGATTATAGGATTATAGTCATGTATTTCATCAGCTGTAATGGCACCATTTTTTTTTTTTTTTTTGAGACAGGGTCTCACTATGCTGCTCAGGCAGGCCTTGAGCTCACTTTTGTAGCACAGGCTGGTCTCGAACTCACACTGATCTTCCTGCCTCAGCCTCCCAAGTGCTGGGATTACAGGCATACACCACCACGCCCAGCTGTAATGGCACTTTCAAAAAAAATTTTTTTTTTTTTCAAAAGTCTTAACCAGTGTTGGGCCCGGCGGGATGGCTCAGTGGTCTAAAGCCCCTGCTTGGGGAAGCTTGGGCAGCTTCAGGGACCGCGGTTCGATCCCCGGCACCACATGCTGCGCCAGCCCCGCCCTCGGGGCGGGCTGAGCCGGCCATAAAAATGAGTGAATAAACAAACAAAGGTTCTGAAACAAGAATAAAAATAATAAATAAAATAAAAAAATTAAAAAAAAAAAAAGTCTTAACCAGTGTTGTGGCACAGGCTTGTGAACCCAGCTCTGAAGGAAACTGTGGCAGGAAGATCACAAGTCTGAGTCAATTTAGTCTGGGTAATTTGGTGAGACCTTGTCTTAAAAAAGGAGCTGTAAGTGGTAAAGCAATGGGTTTAAGCTTCAACACTGTAAAATAATCCATCTACCTTTCCAAGAAACATACTAAAATAATGAGATGAAGGGCTGGGGAGATAGCTCAGGGGCACAAGTGCCTGCCTGGCAAGTACAAGGTCCTGAGTTTGATCCTCGGTTCTGCAAAAAATAAGTAAGTTAAAAAAAAAAGAAAAGAAAGGGGCCTGGCGGGATGGCTCAGTGGTCTAAAGCGGGGCGGCTTCAGGGACCGTGGTTCAATCCCTGGCACCACATGCTGTGCCAGCCCTGCCCTCAGGGCAGGCTGAGCTGGCCATGAAAATAGATCAATAAACAAACAAATGTTCTAAAACAAGAAAAAAATAAATAATTCTTTTAAAAAAGAAAAACAATCAGAAAAAAAGTAGTGAGATGAATTGATGGCCAGGACATACTTAATCATAATTTAGATGAGAAAGAAGAGTTAAGGTCATGAGCTAATGATGATGGTTGATTTTGCCACTTACTCTTTATAGCTGAAATTCCACATGAATAGAATGTCTTGACAAAACTCCCAACAAGGGCTTTACAAAGAATTTGCTGCCCATGGAACAAAGCCACATATAATGTACTAGGTGAAAAACTCCACATGGGAAGTACATACAACTAATGGGCACCCCAGCTTTCGGGTTGATCTTGTCACCTTTAGAAGTGTGCCTGGGACCTGGGTCACCTCTCCTAAATTCTACAGCTTCTGGGCTGGCAGATAACTCAGTGGCATAAATGCCTGCCTGGCAAGCACAAGGTCCCAAGTTCAATCCCTGATACCACACACACACACACACACACACACACACACACACACACACACAAATAAAAAAAGTTTACACCATTTGCAACACTGCCACAGCCATCAATTTCCCCTAAAGATTTGAACATCCAACAACCTTCATAGCAGGAGACAAGCGGCTCAAAGGTTGAGACAATAGGATGGCTTGTGCAGAAGGCTGTGCTCACCAGGTGCAGAACATTGCTCTAGATAAGAACTGCAGGTGACCTTAGCAAGGACATACAGCCATCAGTGTATGACAGGGAGGCAGGGCTGCCCCATGTTACAAGTTCTCTTTACTATTCCAACTTTCATTTTACATCTACCCTGTATTACAAATACTAACTTTAAAAATCTTGAAACAGAAAGCACCTTTAGGTTGGCTCACCCCATGAGACATGCTCACTACTCCCTACGTCTCAGACGTACCTACAGAGTAGGATGGGAAGCTCCAGGTGTGAGGAAGAAGCAAACAGGCTGAGACCACCTTTGTGGACACATTAGTGCTGCCTGTATTTAATTTCTCCTTCCCAGATATAGGCACCGTCGAATCAAGGAAAATGTGTTTAGGTTACAGAAGGGCCCCACTGTCCACACCCTGGAAGTCATTCCTACTTTCTAGTATTTGGTTGTTTAGTGAAGATTAGCTAGGGACCACATACACTGAACAAGGAGCAGCCCACTTATGACCTCTGAAGTGTTCGAGAAACATGTATAGAATGAGAAAACAAGTAACATGGCACAGAAATTAACAGTGCTTTTCCCCCTTGTTATTTGGAATCAGGTTGTGCATCTCAGATTAGCTTGGGGCTAGAGGTGTAGCTTAGTGGTAGGGTACCAGCCTAGTATGTCTGAGGTTCAGGGGAAGACACCCTCAAGGCCTGCACAAAACAAAAACTTAGCATCTTTTTTTCTTGAGGCAGGGTCTCACTATAACCCAAGCTGGCCTCAAACTCCTAGGCAATGAGCTTCGCCTCCTGAATGCTCAGATTACAGGTTTACATCACTGCACCCAGCTTGAGTCACATCCTGATGCCTGGTGAGTCCCAACTGTGTGCACCCTCACCAGCACCCACCCAGTACTCCCCACACCTGTACCCTTCCCCCAGACACACTGCCGGTCCCCAATCCCTCACTAGACAGCACCTTGCCTTTTGGAAAGCCTTCCTAACCTGAATGGTTTCTTGGTCATAACTCCTTTCCCAGCCCAGCCACCCAGAGCCCTGCTTCCTCTGCTCCAGCAACTGCTTCACCAGCCAGCCAGAGCCACCCACCAGGTGCAGCACAGAGGGTGAAGAGCTGTGAACCTGGGCTCAACCCCACCTGTGTTCCACCAACATGGCAGCCAAAGGGGGAAACCCAGGACCTCTGGGGCTCTGGGTGGTGGGGGAGGCTCTGATCCCAGCCCGAGCTGCCAAGCCCATGCCAGCCTGTCCACTTGACAGAAAAACACACGCTGGCCGCCTGCCCCAGGGTGTTTCCAGAAGAGAAATTTAATCTAATTTACATACTTCTAGATACATTGATAACCAAAAGGTGGCCACTGAAAAAAGTTAAAAGGTCAATCTGCTCCCGTTATCTAGCTGGCCTAGGATTGCAAAATAAAAAGATCCACGTTCCTTCTTCTCTACACAAAATGCATTTTTAAAAAAGTGAAAGGTCTAGGGAGCTATACATAGAAAGCAACAGTGAAAAAGGGGAGGGAGGCCGGGGTGGGGGAGAGGAGTCCCACCCCACCTCCGCACACTCCTGGCCCCAGAGCCCCTGAGGCTGGGGGTGAGGGGCTTGACATGGCAGGAGGCAGCTGTCAGCTCTGAGCTCTTTGCAGCTAGGAAGGCCCCGCTGGGGGCAGCCAACAAGAATTTCCGTGGCATTGTGGGCTCAGTCGGGGCTCCCAGGCCCAGCAGGCCCGCAGAGGGAGCAAGGCTTCCCCTGAGCAAGCACCGTGGCGTGATGTGGTTATCCAACGTGGGAACTGGGTGTCTGGGGTAGATCCCGGGTCTCACGAGGTGCGTGTGTGTGTGTGTGTGTGTGTGTGTGTGTGTGTGTGTGTGCACGCGCGCGCAAGGGTGTGTGTCTGCATGTGCATGTATGAGACAATATGCATGGGGGCAAGAGGGAACCAGAAGAGGGGTCTTTGGGGTCTCTGCAAATGGCCACGGAGAGCAGACATAGCCCTGTCTGGCTGCTGGACACAGGAAAGTGCTGTCCTCCTGTGACCAGATAAGCTGCCACCAGGGATTTGGCTGCAGCCCCTGCTGGACCAGGGAGCATGGACTGGAGGAAGACACCCTGTGGCTCCAGAGTCCTTGGGCTGGGGAAAGGGTGACTAGCTGGCTCCTGGCACCCCAGCTGTAGTGTGCCTGGCCCCTGAAGGGTGCCGGTTTGAGGTTTTGGCTTGCTCCTTTGGAAACAGAAAAGAAAGGGGAAACAGCGGGAAGAAGACAGAGGAGAAACAGACAGGTGGCACGAGGAGAGATCTGGAATGCTTCTGTGTTAGGGTGCCTCTGCCGAAGCTGTCTGTGCCTGTGGGGTGGGAAGCTCCTCAGGCAGGGGATCTGCTTTAGAGAAATTCATCTCCAGGATGTGCCGCTGTAAGTGCCGTACCCACTCTTCCTGGATAGAGAGGGGGCCCTGGAACTCCACCTCGCAGAACCTGCATCAGGGGAGAGAAGGGCCACTGCTGTGGAGAAAGGGAGATACAAAACCTTGTCCTCTTACCCAGGATTGAAGGGAAGAGGGGTGCAGAAAGAAGCCAGGTAGCTTCCACCTGCAGCCATTATGGTTGCCAGGCCCCTCTGAGTGGATCAGAGTTGGCAGGAAGCATGGGGAGGCACAGCCTATGCAAGTCATCAGACCCCTCCTTTTTTCCCTCATAAGATCCAGAGTTCTATGGCTCCAGAGACAGAGGTTTAAATCTTTTGATTTTTGAGATGGGGTCTCTGTCATTCAGGCTGGCCTTGATCTCTGGAGACCCTGCTGCCTTAGTTGTGAGTGCTATGATTATAGGCATGTGCCACCCAGCCCAGCCTGAACCCTACTTCCCACTTGGCCTGTATAGACTGAGATGACTCACCGCATGTCTCCAGAAGCCCAGTTTCCTGGTCTCTGACTTACACATGGACTTTGCTAAGAATTAACTAAAATCTGTTTTTTTCTTAATCTGATAAACATTTGTTGAGAGCTTACTGTGGGCTAGGTAGGACTCTTAGTATATTTTTAACCATTACAAATTCAATTTATACCTGTAATCCTAGGACTAGAGGCTGAGGCAGAGGGGTCACCACAGAGAGGCCAACCTGGGCTACATACTGAGTTCAAGGCCAACGTGAACTACATAGCAAAACCCCATGTCAGATTCAAAAACCCAAAAAAGAGTATCAGAACAACAAACTCAGGGGCTGGGGAGATAGCTTAAGGTCGTGAATTTGAACCCTGGTCCTGGAAAAAAAAAAAAAAAAAGAACAACAAAAAAAGAACAAACAAACTAAGTTCTGATCAAATCTATCAAGTAGGCTTGCTGATGAAACTTTTTGTTGCTGTTGGTTTTTTTTTTTTTGTCTTTTTGAGGCAGGGTCTCGCTGTGCAGTTCAGGCTGGCCTTGAGCTCACTTTTGTAGCCTAGGTTGGTCTCGAATGCACACTGATCCTCCTGCTTCATCCTCCCAAGTGCTGGGATTACAGGGATGTGCCACCACAACCTGGCTAGAAACTGTCTTAAGGGTGGGGAAATTTACATATGGAGAAAGTAACTCCTTGTTTCAGGTACTAAGCTGCAGTGTTTTTGTTTGTTTGTTTGGTTTTTTTTTCTTGTTTCAGAACTTTTGTTTGTTTATTCATTCATTTTCACAGCTGGCTCAGCCCGCCCTGAGGGCAGGGCTGGCGCAGCATGTGGTGCTGGGGATCGAACTGCGGTCCCTGCAGCCGCCCAAGCTTTCCTAAGCAGGCGCTTTAGACCACTGAGCCATCCTGCCAGGTCCCAGCTGCAGTGTTAAGAGTGAGGATTTAGGGGTCGGGGAGATAGTTCCATGGCACAAGTGCCTGTCTGGCAAGTGCAAGGTTGTGAGTTTGAAACCCAGTCACACACACACACACACACACACACACACACACACACACACACAAAGAGGTGAGGATTTGAACCTGGGTCTTGTTGGAGACAAAATTCAAGCATCTACCTGATGGTCTTGAAGTGCAACATCTTGTGAGGGGCCCCTGGTGTGGGTTTTGCCACACCTTAGGACAGTCCATGAGGCCCTGTCTCCTAGATGCCACCAGCTTCTGTCCTGCTCTGAGGGTCCCAGTGGCCAAGGGCCAGCTAGGTGTACACCCTTCTGCTCCCAGGGGCAGCATACCTGCACTTGAGGGTGTATATGTTGCCAACGAATTTGACGAGTGATGTCTGGGGTGGCCGAGGCACCAAGGAGGGGACAGGCCGGACACGGGGTGGGGGTTGCCGCACCTCTTCCAGCTTATGATGCAAATCATTGGCCTCTTCGCTGCCCCGGGCTGTGGAGGCATCTGGGGGGCGAGCTTGTCGGCGCTCAAATTCTAAGGTGGGGAGAGGGGTAGGAGTGAACAGGAAGGCCTGGGCTCCAGGGACAGCTCTGCCTTCAGTGAGTCAGGGTGATGCTGTGGGGACCTGTGAGGAAGGACAGGAATGACTGGCAGCCACCTGGGTGGGTGGGATGGTGGACAGAAGGCTAAGCAGCCAGCAGAGAATATGGTCCCCTGGGGTGCCCCTCCTCTGTGGACTGGCACTCACTGTTGATATTCTGCCGCTGGTGCTCCTCAGCCTTCACAGTGCCTGGCGGGCTGGCTGCCAGAGGCCGCTCACAACCATCAGCTGCCCGGCCAGCCTCAGGTCCCAGCTCCCCACCGACACTGCGGCCAACGTAGGACAGACCCCCAGGTGCCAGCCCCAGGGGTGGCCGTCGGTCACTGTCACGGCCATGGCCAGTGCTGCGGAACTTCTTGGTGAAGGGGCGACCGCCCTGGATGTAGCTTCGGTAGGCGCCCACCTTCTGGGGCCGGTGCTTGATCCACTCACTCAGTGTCTCAATGGGTGAGCCGTTAACACACCATTCCGTCACACCAAACTGCCGCAGGTGAGCCCGTGCATGGCTGGCCAGGGCCTTGCGGTTCTCAAAGTAAAGGCCACAGAGCTCGCAGCAGGCCTCGGTGGCTGCAGGCAGAGGGGTTGCTGCTGAGCCAAGGCCCTGAGGGGACAGGTGTACCCAGATGGCCTCCATCATCCCACCTCCCACAGGGATCTTGCCTCAGGGGCCCTGCTTGGGGTCAGTGTGGGTGTCTACGGCACTGCCTGGTCTCAGAGGCCCTGGCAGATGCCCTCCCAGGACCCTGCCACCCACTGCTTACAGGAGTGGGAGGTCTTCTCATGGAGGGTCTTTGCCTTGAATGGCAGTTCAGTCTGGATGTAGGTCTTGGCCTTGACCTCTGCTGGGAGGAGGCGGTCCTCCTGCAGGGGCCGCTTGGCTGCCACTGGGCCTAGGAAGCCAGTGGCTGAGGGCTTGGCGCCAGTGATGGGCGTCAGACTGAGCTCCCGGGGAACCTGGGCCGGCCCAGCTCCTGGTTTGCCTGGCCGGCCAGCCAGGGGCGACAGTAGCAGTGAAGACTGCACGGGCCCAGGGGCCACTGTGGGGGGCCCATCCTCAGCCAAGGTAGGAGCCAGGTCCCCAGCTGGCGGCTCCTTCTTGATGAGGCACGGCTTGGACTTCTTCTTCAGGATCTCCCGCAGCGTGTCGATGGGCGAGCCGTTCACGGACCACTCGGTCACGCCCATCTGCCGCAGGTGGGAGCGCGCATGGCTCGACAGGCCCTTGCGGTTCTCGAAGAACTCACCGCAGAACTCACAGCGGATGTCGCGCACCGGCTCTGCCCGGGACGCTGCAGGGAGTTGGGGGGGTGTGAGGGGGAGAAGGAGGGGGCAGCTGCGGGCAGGAAGCCTCCAAGCTCAAGGCCCATGTCTGTGCCGGCTGCCCCTGTCCACGCCCCCACCACCCTCCACCAGACTCCAAGGACCTGCTCCCTCATCTGGGCCTCTAGAAAACTCCTGCCAAGGACGCAGCCCTTCTACGTGTTCAGCTGGCTTCGTGATGGCGCCCTGTGTGATACTGGGCCAGGCACTTTCCCTGAGCCTGTTTCCTCCTCTGTAAGATGGAAAACCTCACTTCCTAGACTCAGAAGTATAGAATTGAAAACTATTTAGATCACATGGCACATGAGCTCCAAGGCAAGGCCTGGGCCATCCTCACCTGCTTGGCTTGCAGCAGGCACCCGATCAGCCCTAGCACAACGGACTAGCAATGGCGTGAGAGCAAAGCAAGAGACGGTGACAGGACAACAAGTATTTCAGAGAGCTTTCCACAACCAGACACTGTGCTAAATGCTTTACCCTGCTGAATCCTGAGAAAGCCATACAAATGCAGGACTATGCTGATTTTCATCTTCCAAGTGAGGAAACTTGTCCAAGGCCACCTATTACTAAGCTATGGAGGAAAAGAGATCTCAACTCAAACTTGACTCCAAATCCCAAGCATCCAATTACCAGGAATGTCAAGAAGACACAATGCAGACATCCACTAATTGTGATGTCTTCCATGGCAGACATCACTAATTGATGCATGCTGTCTTATCACCCTAGGAGCCTGACAGGAAATCACTGCCCATCAAAGGAAGATGGCACTGCCAAAGAGTACAATTCTGCCTTCTTGGTACGAGTAAAGGGGAGTCAAGCAGCAGCTTGGTTGCAAGGGTTTGCGCAGCAGGAATGCACAGCTAGCCCATTGTCCTCTGGCCTGTATAGCCTCCCTTCCATTTCAACCCTGGGCATTATGGATAACCCCAAGGGGAGGCAGGGCGGAGACCCCTCCAACTGTTCTCCCTGCCCTGCCACAGGGTCACACTTACACAGGTTCAAGGGTGTCATGTCTTCCCTCGGCGCCCCCCAGGGACCCTCAGATGGGTGCGTCTCCCCATGAAGGGCCCCCGGCAGCATCTCCCGCTTGATCTCCACCCGCATTTGTTCAGGCTTCAGCTTCTTGGGCAGGGAAGGTGCAGCCAGGCCTGGGAACATCTTCCGGGCCGTAGGAGGAGGAGAGGTGGTTGGTGAGTGGCCCAGGGGGCTGCCTGGTGGTGGTGGTGGTAACTTTTTGGCCAGGGGTGAGATGTGAAGGTCCGAAGGACTGCGGGCTTCTAGTGAGCTGCCAGGACCTCCACTGCCCACCACCTTGGCCAGTGCTTTTGAGTTGGGCCCTGAAGGGTGGGGATGTCCACCAGGCCGAGACTGGGTCCGTCTCTTCAGGATCTCCCGCAATGTGTCAATGGGCGAGCCGTTGACGTACCACTCAGTCACACCCATCTGCCGAAGGTGGGAACGTGCATGGCTTGACAGGCCCTTTCGGTTCTCAAAGAACTCACCGCAGAACTCACAGCGGATGTCTCGTGTTGGCTCTGGGCCGGAGGCTGCAGCAGGAGCAGAAAAGGGCAGTCAGAATCATGGGCACTGTTGGCACAGTCACCTGCAGGAGTGTCCTAGTTGGCTGGGTGTGGGTGGCAGCGCACTCATAGGCTAGGGTGGTGGTGGAGGGCTGATACAAGCTAGGGAGCTCAGGAGCATGACAGGGGACCAGACACCCGGCAGGAGCAAGGGGAGGCTCTAAAGTGCCAAGAGGCCCTTAGTCCAGAACCGAGACTCCATGGCTCTGTGGATCCTAACAAGGATAGGATGGGAGGGCTGGCAAGCCTAGATGCCACCTGCCATGGAGACCAGGGGTGGATGTGGGCACCTTCCAATCCAAAAGGCAGGACCCTTCCCTTGGCCTTCATTCTCAGGGAGGGTCATGGTGATGGAGACCAAAGGCCAAGAGAGGGCCAAGCAGCCCATTGCCAACAAGATCTCTCGGCAAAGCCAGCCCACTGCTAAGGGCCCCTGTCTACTCCCTGTCCCCACATGGAGGGATTAGGGAGGGGGTTGTGACCTCCCCCGGGAGGGGCTCCAGGGCCCACAGGGAGGAGGGGGTGGCTGAAGGGAGAACCTACAGAGGTTGAGAGGAGACGGCTCCACATCAGAGGCCCAGAAAATGCCGGCGGCTGCAGCTGCCGAGAGGTCCTGCTTCCCCCAGGGGCTGGCCATACCCTCGGCCTTCAGCTTGGCCTTCTTGGCCGACGGTAGAGGGGGGAGCAAGGAGAGGGCTGTGGAAGCGGAAGGAGGCCGCCCCAGCTGGGCCAGGGCGCCGTGCCCGGGTGGGAGGCGGATCTGGACGCCGTCCCTCCTGATGAGCCCGTGGAGCACGTCTATGGGGGATCCCTTGGCGTCCGGGTCGCTGACGCCCAGGTGGCGCAGATGGGCACGGGCGTGGCTGGACAGGCCCTTGCGGGTCTCAAACCAGGCACCACACAGCTGGCAGTCCAGCTCTCTGCCCCCGTCACTATCTAAAGCTGCGGAGACAAAACACAGGGGGGTTCACGGCCGCCACCATGGCTGGCCCTAGAGGACAGAGGCAGGAGGGTCTGGTGTGATTCTTAGCTGCTCAGGTAATTTGGGGTCCAGGTCTTAGGCCACATATTTATTTTGAGATGTTTTAGGCAGCAAGACATATGTTCCCTGCCTAGCCCTTTGGCATAAAACTAAAAGTGGAGAATTTAAGGATGTTGCATGGACAGGTGGCAGGGAAGTTCCTGTGGAAAGTTCTGACGCTCCCAGTCCCTCTCCCTGGGACCCCTGCTATAGAAGCTGTGGGGCAGACAGCGGCTGGCTGGCAGGAGCCATGGGCTGCCAAGTGCCAAATGGCCAAGGGCACAACGACTGAAAGTACAACAAATGCAGCGCAAGGGGCCTCGACTGAGATGCTCTGAGGGACAGGGGGCCAAACTCTGTCCCCTAAGGCTCTAATGCCTGCAAATATATGAGAAAGCCTAATGTCCTACAGCATACCCTTAAGAAACTTGCTCACTGTGTCCTTCCTTCCTTCTGCCAAGCCCTACATTCCAAGCCCACAGGCAACCCAGGTAGGAGTTCCAAGAGTGAGAGACACATCCACATAGGATGGCCAGAAAGACACAAAGACTGGCCAACCACAGGGACCTCCTGTCAGGTGGACCACCTGTCTACCTGCACGACCTCGACGCCCCGAGCGCCTGCTGGGGAAGCCAGGCCCACAGGAACCCTAGTGACTCTTACTGTACCACCCACCCTCAGCCCAAGATGAGGATGAGAGCCGCCCCAATGTGTTGAGGATGACCTCAGTGGGTTCGGTAACTGCAGCTAGGTCTCCAGGGCAAGCTGCACAAAGTGGGGGAGACAGCATCTCAACCAGCACTGTGGCCCAGCTCACCCAGGATGTAGGAGTTGCATCCCCGCACTGTCCCTCCCAGTGTCAACACCCCCTCAACACCCAAGACCCACACTCACTGAGGTTTAGGGGCCCCTCATCTTCAGACTGGGGCCACTGTGCCTTTGGGGAGGCTGGCCGGGGGCTCAGGGTTAGCTGGGGGCTCTTGTCTTCAGGATTCTTCGGGGTGGGGGAGCCCGCCAGAGCCAGAGGTGCCTTCTTGAGCAGCGGAGAGCTGGGTGGGTGGGCCAAGCCCTTGGTTGAGAAGCCTGGAGGTGACTTGATGGCTTTGTTGACGGCAGGGGCATCCAGGGGCTTGGCCAGGCTAAGCAGGCCAGGCCGGGTAGAGCCAGTGATCAACTCCTTCGGCGAGTTGGACTTTTTTGCAAGGCCTGGGGGCAGCCCAAGGGGACCATCAGGGAGGCCCTTCTGTTTCACAAGCTCGTAGAGGAGGTCGATGGGGGCACCACTGCTCTCTGACTCTGCCACTCCAAGCTGCCGCAGGTGGGAACGTGCATGGCTGGACAGACCCTTCCGGGTCTCAAAGCAGGCACCACAGACCTCGCAGGTGGTCAGGCTCTGGGCTGGAGGGTGAGATGGAGGCCAAGAGAGGAGGCTATGAGCTGCAGGTCCAGCTCAGCTACTTTTCCTCCCCGTAACCCAGACTCCATGTTAAGGGTTTGCTTCTCTCAAACCCCCTTGATCCGTACAGTGATTCTAATGAGGTGGGGATAAGCCCATCTGGTTTGCAGGTAGGTAAACTGAGGCACAGAGGAGGGAAGAGTTGTGCCCAAAGGTACAGAGTAGGACGCAGAGCCACTATGTGGTCCAGTCATTGGAGATTCCTTTCTGATCCCTGAGGCACCTGGGTGCCCTGACAACATGTTCGTACCAACACTGTCTTGTCAGCTCGGTTCTCTGGTCCAAGCTCAACCGAAGTTGCTTTCTGGGGCTCAACTCATGTCCTAAATGGTGGGTGTGAGGCTTGAGCCAAGGTCCCTGTACACCCTTCTGCAGTGCCTTTATCACTTGCCCATTTGCTTTTCTGCCTCTCTGCCCTCCAACTTTGACGACCCAGGGCAAAGGCCAGGTCCATTTTGCTCCTCTGACATTCCTAGGAACCAGCATGGTGCTTGTACTACTCAAAACAACTGACAGACTAATCAGTGTTACACTAACCCTAAAGACGACGCGGCTAACAACAGTCAGAGTTGGTAAAAGACTGGGTCTGATTAGGAGCTCTTGACAACCATGAGTATTGCTTCTCTGGATTATCCAACAAAGACACAGCTGGGCAACACATACAACTGGAGCTGCAGAAGCTCAGGAGAAAAGACAGCTGGGGTCTCCTCAGTGCCTGCAGGTGCTAGACACAAAGCATGTCTCACTTGGGGACTCACATTAATTCCCAGGTCTAAAGCTCCCCTCCGAGTATGAGCTGCCTGGCCGGCACCCCACATACACCCTGTCACCTGGGCCACTCACCCTTGAGGTCCGGCAGCTCCTGTTTGCTGCCATGAGGAACCTCTGCGGCCACTTTGGTGCTCAGTCGACTGGCCACTTGCTCCAGAGCCCCAGGGACAGGCAGGGTCTTCTTAGGGAGTGGGGGGGACCCCAAGTCCATGGCCACCATTGTGTTTTCCTCAGAACTTAGGCCTGTAGGGTGGAGGAGATAGACTCAGGCCAGAGTCTGGCTGTCTACTCCCAAAAGGACAGAGCACAGAACTTCTGCCTCGAGGATCTTTGGCACCTGCTATCACTCTGGGAAGCATCTTCTCCCCTGGAAAGCTCAAGCTCTACCCATAAGCCCCAGCGCCAGCATAACACAGGGACACTGAGATTGCCCAATGACTGTAGAGATAAACAGCAGCTTCCACCCACTAGAAGGTGAAGGTCAGGGGACTCCATGCAAGTCTGAGCTGAGATTCCCATCGTAGGGGTCTCACAGAAAACCAACTCTCTGGAAAGAACTTATAAGAGAGGTACTTGTAAGTGGGGACAGTCAGAAGGGGAACTTGACAAAATTAGACCCAGTCAGGAGACCTGAGAGACAATGCAGAAGCAGAGACACAGAGGGACTTAGGACTTAGAAGAAATCTCCCGTCGTAAAAGACAGCTAGAGTTGGGACTTTAGAGACATCATGGGTCCACGGTGGTTTACTCAGCACCAGTTAACCCCTAAATGGGGAAAGGTAAGAACAGGAGCCCACAGCAGCAACGATGTGACTCGGGACAAGGAGGATGGGAATCAAAGAACTTTGTGTGAAGTTCCCGAAATATCTAGGCAGAAGAAAACAAAGACGGTTTCCCTGGCTTAATTCTTCATAGCAAGGGGCCCAGGAGGCCTGTTTGCACGAAGGGTACAGTTCAGGGCATGGCGAGAGCTCTTGAGTGTGAAAGAACTGTTCTAGGGCACTTCAGAGTTGTTCCGTGAAAATCGAGGGAGGCAGAAGATCCAGGAAGATTCCCTGTTCGGTCTGAGTCCTACAGCAGCAAGAGCGCAGGCAGGAAAGCCAGAGGGGGATCGGGACCCCGAGAACTTTGCCAAAGTCTCCGGATGGGGTGGGCGCGTCTGTCAAAAGCGACAGGGCCAAAGTGGGGTTGCGCATCTACGGGGACCGGAACCGCAACGAGGGACGCTCTCAAGACTCCGAAGGAAGCAGAAAACACCTGTCAGGCGGGTGGAAGAGCCCGAGAAGCAGTGGCGGGGTGTTTTCTCAGGCCCGGGACCCTACGATGGCCCCGGCCCGCGCGACTTTTGGGGGGGGGCAGGGACCCCGCAGATTGGGGGGCGGGTATCAAGAGCAGCATAGGCGCGCGGGACACCGACTCTCCCTTCCTGGGCCCTCCCAGGAGCTGACTTACCCGGCGGGAGCGCGGGCCCGGGTCCCGGCTCCGGCTTGGCCTTGGGCCCGTCCCGCGGCAGCGGCGGCGGCGGCGGCAGCGGCGGTGGTAATGGTGGGGGCGGTGGCGGTGGTGGCGGCGCCGGGAGGGCCACGGGGTCCGGGCTTGGGGGGCTGGGCGGGGACGCCCCCGTAGGCGCGCGCTCCCGGGCACCCCCCGCGCGCGGCCCCGCCGCCGCCTTGCTCTCCGCTTTTGTCACTCGGCACTGGGCGGTGGAGGCGGCCATCTTGGCTCCGGCGCACGCGGGGCGGCCGCCCCAGGCGAGAGCAGTAGAGCGCCGAACAACGCCACCAAGTGCGCACGGCACCGCCCCGCCCCGCCCCGCCCCGCCCCTGGGGGTGCGCCCAGGTTGGCCTGTCGAGCGCCGAACGCAAATAGCCAACTGCTCTTGTAAGCTCTACAGTAACGATGGTTGCAGAAACGTTGCCTTAGAGCCCAGATCACCCTTGCAGGAAGGCTACGCACCGAGCAGCCTCCAACTGCCTCTCCAGCCTTGCGTCTAAGATCGGTGTCCTCTAAACTACACGCCAGCACCTCAAGATTAGCATTCAGCCTTTTGACGGGCGGAGCTAGGACCTGCCCCGAGACCCTGCCCCATTCTGTCTCCTGGAAGTCTCCTCCGCGTTAACAATCTTGGAAGTCACCTGATTTTCACCACGAATATTCCTCCAATATCGTCTTGGTATCCAGCTGTCTTATGTGTTGTTCCACAGTCCCAGGGAACTCCCCCAGCCCGCCAGCACCTACATTTCAGGCATTGCCTGTGCCTCTCCAGCTCCTAAGGGATTGCATCCAGCTGTTCCTTGACAGCTGGGTGGGGCTACCATGTGGCTTTTGGCCCTCCCCCAATCTGAAACCTGGCCCACTTGGGAGAGGGGAGGAGACTTGTAAGGACGACCAACAAATGATGTTCTCAGAAGTCTAGTTCTGCCTCTGGGAGTTGGGCAAAACAGATGATACACAGCTTTCTTATCCATAAAATGGCTAACCAACAACCCTGGGGGTGAGAATATATGTAGCTCAAGAGAATAACACTTGCCTCACATATGTAAGACCCTGAATTCTATCCAGCACCACAAAAACAAAAATTCCTCAAAACCAGCAGTATAGCAACAACAAATCAACTCCGCAGTACAGACTTATTTGTAAGCTAACCTGAGCTGATACAGGTTGAAAGCTTAGCGCAGCAAGTGCTCAAATAAAGGAAGAGTTTATCAGTTCTGACAGACAAAGCGGACTGGTTGAAAATCTAGAATCTGGTCTCTGGGTCTGTACCATCCATAGGAAGGCCAGTGGCTCAGTACTAGGCATATTTCAAGTGTATGATGGCTGGCTACACGTGAGCAGTGGTAACCCTCTAGGACAACAAAGACAGCAAAGAAGATTTCCTTGGTCTCACAAAATTCTACTGGGCAGGGCTGCTCAAGGTAGAAAATTTAGCGAATATCACCAAAAAAAATTTTTTTTCAGAGCATGTTGGTGCTCTCATCATCCTGGCACTTGAGAGACTGAGGAAAGAGAGTCATTGCAAGTTCGAGGCCAGCCTGGGCTCGAAAGTGAGTTCAAGACCAGCCTAAATTATTATTATTATTATTATTATTATTATTATTATTATTATGTATTTTAGGAAAGAGTCTACAGGGTGTTCAGGGTCTCACTACTAGATCCAACTCTTTTTACAGCCTCCCAAGAGCTAGGATTACAGGCAATGGCCAGTCTCAATTGATGTCTCAGTGCGCCCAGGGGGCCGGGCTGGCATGGCAGGGCCCAGGATAGGATCAAACCTCTGGTCCCTACCCTGCTTGCAGGTGCTTTAATCTACCTATCTGGCCAGCCCAACCTAAATTTCATAGTGAAGTCCTGTCCCCGCCGCCAAAAAAAAAGGAATAAGGAAACAGTCTGGCTGTGTAACCTTAGGTTAGTTAAATTCTCTGTGCCTCAGTTTTTCTTGTGCAAAATGGGGATGATATTACCCACCCTACTAGGATCACTGTGAGAATCTCTTCTTTTATATATATTATGGCCAGCTCAGCCTCCCCTGGGGGTGGGACTGGCACAGCACATGGTGCCAGGGATCAAACTTCTGGTTGCCTAAGCAGGCACTTTAGACCACTGAGCCATCTTGCCGGCCCCTGAGAAGCTCAATGACTTTGTCACTATAACAATGTTAGATCCTAGTAAAGCTCAGCATTTGCAGGGAGCAAATGGATGTAGAAGCCTCTGAATGAAACAGTAGCAGGATAGTGATGGAGCAGAAATGATTTCAGACATGTAGAGTGTCCCCCACTTGCCCCTGTCCCTCCCGCCATCCCTCTGAGCTTCAATCTACCTGCCCGCTTCTTGCCTTACCATCCCCGTAGGCCGGCCCAGGGTCCTCAGCCCAGGTGGGTGGGAAAGGAACAGTAAGAGGTAAGCGTGGCCGGCGGGAAGTCAGGAAGCTGCCAGCTGGCCCACCAGGCTCATGCCCCAGAGGGCTGGGGGGCAACTCGGCTGCCGAAGTGGCCAGCAGCTCCTGTAAGATGTTGATGGGTGAGACGGTGAGTTCCCAGTTGGTGATGCCAAAGTCTCGCAGGTGGGCCCGGGCATGGCTGGAAAGGCCAGCCCTTGTGTCAAATCCTGCCCCGCAGAAGTCACATCGCATCAGACTGAAGGTGCCCGGGTCGAAGTTGGCCACTGCAGAAAGAGGACATGAACTGTGTGGGGTGGGGGTGGGACCACTCTGAAGCCCCAACCCCTCACCCACTGAAAATCACCCTGGTCAGCCTGCCTTCCCTTGTGCTCCACAGATGTTCCTGCCTTGCCTCACCTCCATGCTCCCAGCCTCCCACGCCAGGAAGCCTGACCTCCTGGGTCCTCCCTCCCGAGTTGTGGAATTTGGGATCATCTGGGTGCATGCGCAGTAGGTAGCCTGCTCTTGTCTAGTTTTGCTCACCATTGTCTCAGCGCTGTGAATCAAACACATTGCATGAAGAAATACCCAGAGGACGTGCCACTCCCCGGTGAGCCTTCTCTGAATGAATACCCAGGTGGAGTCAAGATTTCCTCTCTGCTTCCCCAGCCTTCTGGTTCCCCCAACCCCACTGCGACGTCTAACTACCTGCTCTCCTGGGGGTCCACTCCTTGCTTCCCTCCTATCAACATATAACACTGACACGCAATCCCTACCCCAACCTCTCCCTAAGTGGGCTCCATGACTACTGACATGAGAACCACCCAGAGCTACCATATCCCACTGGAAATGAACCTCTATAATTAGAACCCTGTGGCCCCAGAACCTGCATACCCTACAGGAACCCCAAGTTCTGAAGCCCACCAACAATCTCGCTCATGGCTTGGGCCATGAACTTGAAGAAGATAAGAACTGCTGTTTCATTTTCTGCTGGGTCCCTCAGTGCCAAGAATAGAAGGAACCTTGCTCAAGGAATTAAATGGAATTCTGCCTGGGCCTGCTTTCTCTGCCCAGACCCCTTCCTCCAGCTGCCAGCATGGCCAGAACATTGGTGCGTCCCCCTCTATCCACCAATCTTTGGTGGCAACCTTTGCTGGGACTCCTAGTTCTCTCAGGAGGGTATCCTCAGTTTCACTCTGCATGGTGCTAGGGGATTTAAAGTGAGAATAGTGGAGATTAGACTTTAGCTGCCTGGCCATATGGCTCCCAGGACTCAGAGGGAGGTAGGTGTTAGAGCAAAACCGCCCTACCTTTCTTTTTCTTCTTCTGGAAGGAAAACCGGCGCTCGATGGCCTTCACCTCCTCTGCAGAGATGAAATGCCGCACGTTGTAACTGACGCCCACACGGTTCAGGTGACCCCGCACGTGGTTGGCCAAGCCAATGCCATTGTGGAAGCGATCAGGGCAGTAGGGGCACTTCCGCTCTTCGTTCTTCAGAGCCATGCCCGGGTCTCCCTCCAGGAGTGTGTCAAGTCCCAGTGGTCCACCCAGTGGTGCATCAAGGAGCAGGAAATCCAGGGGGTGGGTGATCTCTAGCCCCAACTCCTCAGGCTGCAGCCTTGGGGGTGCCCTGGCTGCTGCAGCTATGACCTGTGGCTGGAGCTTTGCCACCAGAACAATGGGCACCATTCCTCGGAGCTGCTGCTGCTGTGCCTTTGAGGCCTCTGCTGCCTGCAGGACAACTTGGAAAGTGCGCTTTAGCTCTAGGGCTGGCTGGGGGATGAGGCTGGGGGTCGCTGCGGGTGGAAAGACCCCATTCTCAGAGGAAAAATCCATTTCAGAAGTTAGCACTATATCCTCCTCTTCCTCCTCTTCCTCGCTCCAAGGATGCCTTTGGTCCCCTGGCCCCTGTGGGGGAACAGTGCTTCTGTTTCTACTGAGCTGTACGGGGTAAGGGGTAGATGCCAGCGGGGAGTGAAAGGCTAATCTTCCAAGTGGCCTCTGGCTGGAGTGATGCGGGAGTGGCTTTGACAGTGGGAAATCCCTCATGCCCAGCTGTGGGCAGTCTGGGCCAAAGGCCAAGCCCGGGTTGTATCCAGCAGGGTTCTCTCGCCATGTTGAGGCCAAGAGCGGCTCAGCTTTGCCAAAATAGTCCATAGCAGCGTCGTCAGGGAAGCGGGTGTATGCATCCTGGCTAGGGCCTGGCTGGCTGGCAGGGTCCTCCCCAAAGGCCTCGACGTCCTCCTCCCAATGGGGATGGGTGTGCACAAGTCTCATGTGCTCCCTGAGCAGGCTCTCGCTGGGTGCAGGAAAGCCACAGAAGATGCAGGCACTGAGGCCCGAGGTACCTCCATAGGGTGGATAGGCAAGGGTGCTGGCATCAGGCCCCGGGCTTCCGGCCCTGCTGCTGCTCCCAAAAGGCTCCTTGGCAGGCTGGCCCGATGGCTCACGTGCATGCAGCTTAGCATGCTGCACAAAGGCTTTGGAGGAGTTGGTGCCAAAGATGCACTTGGGGCACTGTAGCCGGGCTTCGCGGCCCTCATCACCCGGAAAGCGCTTCAGCTTCTGGATCTCCTCAATGATCTTCTCCCGGGAGGCCTGGTGTAGCTGCCGGTGCTGCTCCAGGGCAGTGGAATCAGCGAAGGCCCAGCCGCACTCACCACAGGCCAGAGGGGCCAAGTCTGTGGGGGGCTCCTGGCCAGGGGCGCGGCGGTGCTGGCTCATGTGCTCCAGGAGGTGTTCCTTGTGCTTGAAATAGATGCTACATTCAATACACGGGAACACGGCCGGCTCTTCCTCCTCCTCTTCCTCTGGGCTGGCCATACCATC
Organism: Myocastor coypus; assembly: GCA_004027025.1. Classification (NCBI taxonomy): domain Eukaryota; kingdom Metazoa; phylum Chordata; class Mammalia; order Rodentia; family Myocastoridae; genus Myocastor; species Myocastor coypus. Next base: position 20,402 of record PVJA010009500.1, read on the forward strand.
AGCCACTTCGTCCAGCAACTCACACAGGTAGGGCCCAGTTGGGACGGGAGGCAGCACAGGCTGCAGCCGCTCTACGGATGCCTCTGAGTTCACCATCCACGTCTGTGTGGCCACTTCTGAGGCTGCTGTGGGCAGGCCCCACTCAGAGGGCTGGGCCAACGCTTTGAGGTCTCTGGTGTCTACCACCTCCATGTCCAAGGTCTTAGGAGTGTCTTCCACTGGCACGATCACCCTCCTAAAGGAAGCTAGGGGAGGTGGCTGTGGAGGCAGGTCCAGGTGCAGCCCTGTGTTTCGCAGAGGTCCTTGCTCCTCTATGTCTTGGAGCCAGTCAAACCTGGGGTGGCCCTGGGGGACCTTCTCTAAGAACTTCAGTTCAGCCTGGTGGTACAAGAACCTCCTAGAGCTGTCAAGCTCGGCATGGGGTTTCATGGCTCTCACAATGACCGAGTCCTCAAACCTCCGCTCGGATGGGATGCCCTCCCCAGCCTCCTGGACCAGGGGGTGTTCCCAGGGCCTCTGGCCATCAGGGGGGCCAAGAAAAGGACCCAGTAAATGGGATGATGGGGAGCCCGGCTGGAAGTCCAGGCTGCCTCCATCCCAGCAGCTGTAAGGAAGTGCCAAATGGGGACAGGTTAGCCGTGGGCCTCAGTTTTCCTTCATAAAGATGATGGGGAGTCCTCCTAGGCCATCTGAGGCAGGCCCCAGAGATCCAGCCCAAGGATGACTTGAGAAAGGCGAGGTATACAGGGGGCAAGCAGAGGGTGGGTGGGCCCTTCTAGAATGATTAATTTCATTTTTCTTTTCCTTCCTTCCTTCCTTTCCCTTCCTTTCCTTTTCTTTTCCTTTTTTTTTTTTTTTTTGAGATAGGGTCTTGCTGTGTAATCCAACTAGCCTCAAACTCCCAGCAATCTTCCTACCCCAGGCTCCTGTGTACTGGGGTGATGAGTGCAATACCATATCCAGCTCTTCTAGAGCTACTGGGTCAAAAGCCAGGTTGGAGTCTGGGATGTCCACACAGCCCACATATGTTGCATCATGGGGAAATGTGCAGGCCCCAGAGGGAGGGGCAGCCTCTAAGGCACCTCTCCAAGTCTGGTGGGGCAAGGTCATCCTTCATCTCTATCCCCAGGAGTACTCAGGGCTCTGACCTGTGTTCCAGGCTGCTCCTATCTCGGTCCTCTCAAACTCAGGTTTGAGTGAATTACACCTCTCACCCAAATGTGGTGAAAGTTAACTTGGCAGAACAATTCAAAAGATACACCTGCACCTTGAAAGTAGTTGATGGTGCTCCCCTGCTGGCCCCAGTGACTGGAAAGTGGGTAGGGGACACAAGACAACTTCCCTGGGCCTCAGTTTTCCAGTCCTTAAAACAGGGATGAATTTCAAAACCAGGAACCTCCTAATCCTTATACAATGTCTAAGTGTTTTGTTTTTTGTTTTTGCTTTTTTTTTTTTTTTTCTTTTTCTTTTTTCCTTTAAGAAGGGATTGAATTCAGGGTCTTGCACATGCCAGGCAAGCACTCTACCACTGCTGTATATCCAAAACCCTTTCTACATTTCTTTCACTTTGAAGCAGGGCCTTGCTCAGTCATTAAATTGCCCAAGCCAGGCTTGAACTTGTGATCCTCCTGCCTCAGCCTCCTGGGTAGCTAGGATGACAGTCCTGTGCCATCACAGACACATGGTTAAAGAGCTTTCTCACACATCACACACAGCAGGTGGTTATTTAAATACTTGAAAGGCATTGGGATGTGGCTTTGTGTTAGAGCTCTTGCCTGGCATGCATGAGGCCCTGAGTTGGATCCCAGCACTGCAAAAGAAAAAAAAAAAATTAATGCTCACAACCACAACCTCTCAGTTGGGGACCCTGATCCTGAAAGATGTAGGGTGGGGATGGGTACAACTTGTAGCTCAGGGAAGCACTTTGCTTCCCCTGTTGCCTATGTACAACAGAAGTTCTCCTTGTGGCTGTTCCTGGTCAACTCTCTGTTCATTTTTAAGCTCCTGCCTTCATGAGGGGATACTGGCTGAGCGCATGGAACAGAAGACACAGGTTCCCCTGTCAGATGGAGCAGGAACCACAGAGCTTCCCCTCAAACCCATCTGTGACGTGTGAAAGGAACAGGGCCATCCTTCCAGGGCTGTGGCAAAGATTTGGTGGAATAAATGCCTGCCAAGAGCTCAGCACCTAGCCATCGTGATGAATTCCAAGAGCTGGGTCAGATTATTATACACTGGCGCCTGCCATGTTGCTTAATAAAAGGTAGTGACCATTGGCACTGTGCCTGGCTCCTGTTCTTATCCAGTGCCTGGTGGGCTCTAAAGGCAAATCTGTGAGATGTATCTCATGGCTTTATTGTGCAGAAGGAAACTGAGGCTCAGAAAGACCTAACATCATTTTAAGGGTCACTTGGCAGAGAGACAGGACTCCAAGGGTCCGCCCTGCAGCCTCAGGCCTCTTTGGCCCTGCTCCTGGCAGAGATAATGAGAGTTGACCATCTGTGTTCATGCCAGACCTCCCTCCACCCCGAGCACATACCCAGGGGCTTGCCTGCTGGGAGTCACCTCCTCCTGCCTGGCCTCCTGATTCCCTCCTGTCCCCTTTTCAGGGGTTTCTCCCAGGGGTTTCTCTCAGGCCTGGGCCCCCCTGCCCTCCCTGAGGTCAGGGCCAGCATGGCACTCACCAGCTGCTGATCCGATGGGTGGCGGAGGTGGCACGGGGAAGGGCTTCGCTGAGGCCAGGATAGGGCTGCCCGTCTGCAACAGAGAGGGGAGACCCTGAGGGACTGGGGTCCCCCTGCCTGAGGCTCCACACCCCAGCCTTTGGAGGCCTGCGGGGCACCTCAGAAAGGCCCTGCTGGCTTCCAGCCCCTTTCCCTGAGAGGCCTTTGGCCTCTATGTTCCTGAGCCCCAAAAAGGCTTTCTTTGGAGGAGTCCCCATAGGTCTCCTGGGGGCCCCAGGGGCTTGCTGTCTTCCAACCCTCCTCTCTTTCCCCCAACCCAGCAACCAGGGTGATGGCTTAAAGTCACACCTTGGTAGAAACTCAGCTGGCTTCTCATTATGCTTACAGTAAGAGCCAGATCCTCAAATGCCACCACAAGGCTCTAGGACAGTGCTGCAATGGGATATTTATTTTTGAAAGCTCTAAAAGATTCACCATCTCTGCTCTAGGAAGTTGGATGTTGAATCCAAGCTCTTTCCTCTTCTAGCCCCTCGCTGCCTCTGCTGACTGCGTGGCTTTCTTGGAAAGCCCCAAGCCCACCTATCTTTCCAGCCTCAGAGCCCCAGTGCTTGCCCAGAGCATTCTTTCTGAGCCACCTACTCAAGGGCTCTCCTACCATTAGCTTTCTCAGCATCTGTCTCATTGCTTTCTCAGAATCCCCAGAAACCACCAGGTTCCCTCTCTCAATGACTGGTCTAAGTCCCCTGCAAACACCTAAGTCCCACCAGAGCACAACTCTGTCAGCTTCATTCACTTAGCATTCCAGCGCCCGGCACACAAGTGTTCCACTAATACATGCCAGGTGATGGATGAGGAGCCAGGCCAGACTAAGCTACACAGGGCTCATCACTGCCTTCTGGACCCTTTTCTAGGCCCAAATCCTAGGATGGAATCCCTTCCTGGGCATCCCCCAACACAGATAGAGCCAACTCTCCATTATCTGCCTGCTGAGCCAACGCCTGGAGCGACCACAGGAATCCTGGCCTGCATCTCTCTGCCCGCCACACTTGCCTGACACAGGCAAGCATGCCAACTGGGGAGCAGGCCAATTGTCTGGGCCAAGGTTAACACGTTGGGGGAACTTGTGCCCTGGCCAGGGCCCGACAGATGCAATTGCTGGATTAGCCTCAATTGGAAGATTGTCCAGAAAGAGGGCAAGGGCTGGGGTGATTGCTTTTTTCCAATCTTGCACTATCCAATTTGTTCTGGAACTTTAGAACCACCCATGGGGAATCAAGGAAAGAAAATGGGGAGGGGGGATGATCAGGAATGTGTGTTATCTGAGGACTGCTGAGCCTGAGATAAGGGCTGTGGCAGTGGCATGGCCTAGACAGTGAAGGTGAGGGTGGGGGGTGGCCTTGCATTGTAGGGTGCTGAGTGGCATCCTTGAGGTACCCCCCCACCACACCCCAGATGCCACTACTTCTGTCTCCCACAGATATGACCACCATAAATGTCTCCAGATGTTACTGACATATCCCCTGAAGCAGGGCTCAGCTAACTCCATTTAAGAACCATGGAACCATGAGGATGGACAGATGGGGAGCATGGCTGTGCTGGGGTGTCAGTGCTGAAGTTGGGGTGAGCTGTTAGAAGGAGAGGGTGGCTGGGAAAGCAAGTCTGGGCCAGCCAAGGAAGAACAACCCAAAGAAACAGGGTCTATCAAGGGCACACGAGTCACAGATACAAGCTTCCCTCAGGGTTGACTGATGACTGCGTAACCAGCTCCAGCACCCCCTAGAAGCGAGGGTCCTGGGCGCCCTGTTTCTGAGATTCTGGATGTCCCAGATCTGATGGTTCTGCAATTGCCGTTGTCTAAGAATTCCACGAGCCAGGGGGTCACATTGGCCTCTTTGAGTAGCTCCGGTGAGGCTTCCTATTTTTAGTGGCAGCAACTTTGGAGGAAGGAGGCCAAGCGGAGTTTGTGAGGGGGACGCCTGCAGGTGGGACTCTGCAGCAGCCAGGTCTGAGTCCACGCCCAGCTGTGCAACCTGGCGGGCTCGCAGTGCCCACTCCAAGCCGGGGTTTCCTCCTCGGCACGATCACAACAGCCACCTCCTCACTCTTGGAGGGCGAGCGATGGAGTCCAGTAACAGCACGGTAAATGTTCCATCCAGGGAAGCAAGTCATAGAGAGAAAGAAGGGAGGTGGGCCCCCAGGGCCAGGGCCAGCTCCTCCACCACCCAGGACAGAAGCTGGAGGCTCGGCTCAGCTGGCTCCATGCTGATTTCCTCCCCAGCCTGAGGCCCCACGAGGGCAGAAATGATGAACAACTTCTCCTTGGGTGCCCTGTCCCCAGCACAATGTGAAGTGTGCACCAGACTCTTCATCGATCCACACAGAATGTCTGAAGCCCCCACCCTGTCCCCAACTTCGATGTGCCTGAGATGCCCAACGGAGATGCGTTTCAGGCAGCAGCTATGGGGAACCAAGGGGGGCTCCCAGCCAACAGCCATAATGGGAGACAGAGCAGGTTGTGCACACATGCTTGACCAGGCAGAGGAATTTAGAGGTGGTCACTCCAGCGAGTCCTCGGGGGCTCCAAGGGCTGAGTAAAGATAAAGGCTGGGAAGGCCCAGGCTTTGGGGTGGAACAGCAGCCCCACAGTCTGTTCCTATTTTTAGGTGTCACAAGACTCTCAGGGCAGGTGCCCAAGTCTAGGGGGTCGGGCAGGCCAAGAGGATAGGCCGAGAGGACAAGAGGAGACAGTGTCCAAAGCCCATGGCTTCCTCCAATCTTTAAGCCATGATCCCACACCAAGTCCAGCCATTCCTACTCTGTACCCCCATTTGCTCCTGTGGACTATGAAGGGTGGGCCTGATTCTCTTTGATAGTTGCATCCCCCTCCTCTCCAGGCTGTAATTTTTTTTTTTTTTTGACACAGGGTCTTGCTATAGCTCAGGCTAGCCTTAATTCACTACGTACTCCAGGCTAGCCTGAAACTCTCAGCATCCTCCTGCCTCAGCCTCCCAAGTGCTGGGATTATAGGAGTGTGCCACCACGCCTGGCACCCCCAGGCTACAAGCAAGGTGCATTTGTGAATCTCTGGTTGCTCACCAGGGAGAGTGAGGTCACACTCACCGACCTACTTTTCCCCTCTCTCCAGACCTGGGTTGTCTGGTAGAAAAGAAATGTCCCAACTCTCAGAACCAGACCTACAGAGGATCCCATCAAGTTTCTGTAGATCCTGCCCTGGCCAGCTGTATGTACTAGACAAGATCCTGCTGCTCTCTGGGCCCGGAGGAAGCAATTGCTAAGGTACTGGACTGATCCTCTGTCCCCTTAGTGGGGCTCATTGTCCTTCATCCCACACCTTTCACTTTCTGAACAACTCCTGGATGTCCCCAGGCTGGGTTGGGGGCTTCTTTCTTCACACCTCAGCTACTGTGTCCTTACACCTGGTGCATATTTGTCTCACCTGGAGGGTCCCTCATGGCAGGGATGGTGTGTTCTCTTCAGTATTGGAACATTGTAAGAGGTGCTCACAGGCAGAGACAGGTCAAGGACCCCCAGGGACAAGTGAAGCCCAGTGGCTGATGCTGTCAAACTACATCATGCAATGCCTGGCTTTGTGATCTCGGGCAACTTATAACAGGTTTCAGTTTTCCCCCCTCTAACATGGGATAATAACAACAAATAATAACACCACAGATTCTTCCAAGAGTGATATGGAGTTATCATCAAAGGGGTTCACAGGTAGGACACAGCCAATGAGGTGCTCAGGAGTTCCTGGGCAGGACAGAGAGATGAAGGGAGAGATTCTCCAGTTATACCAGGCTCCTGCCAGGTCTTGATAATACCCGGTTCCTCCATACCACAGAACCTTTGGACTTGCTGTTCCTTCCCGCCATCCATTCTGTGCGCCACTCGAAAGCCATTTTCTCAGGGAGGCTTTCCTAGGTCCCCTCCATGTGCTCCTGGCACTGTGTATACTACTTTCACAGTCTCTGTCACTATCTGCCCTTATGACATTGGCTTAGTTTCTTGCTGACCATCTCTGCTTCTAGAATGGCAGCTACTAGATAGATAAAACCCTTGCATCTCTAGTTTATGGCTGTTTTCCCAGCAACTAGAACAGAGCCTGGCACATAGTAGGTGCTTAGTATTTAATGAATGAATAACAAATCTAAGGGTGCGGACAACGTGGCACATACCCTTTTGTAGGGTAAACCAAGGCACAAAGGGGAGCAGACATCCTTGACTCCCCGTTCTCTCCCTTGCCACCAGAGGGCACATGCTGTTTTGGCCCAGAGTACTGAAGTAAGACAACCAAGACAGCAAGTGGGAGCTAAGATAGACTGATAAGAAGGGGTACACAACAGGCACAGGAGCTCAGGGTGCTGAGACAGATGCCTGCTTTTAATTAGTGTCTATTGCACAGGAGAGAGCTGGGCCAATCAGAGTTTCAGGCCTGCTCCTTGCCACCCACTGGGCACCCAAAGCATCTGTTTGCACAGCTGTAAAATGGGAAACTAAGCAGATGCAAAGAGAAGACACTGGACTCTAGGAAAATCTGAATCGCTAACTTAGCTCCTGCTAGGTTGGGTGACCCGGCTCTCTCCGAGCCTCAGGGACCTTCTGGATGTTCCCTCTTACCAGAAATGCCACCTCTGCCATCCAGAATATCTCGGGAACCTTCCTTCGTGATAGGCAGGTAATTGGTAGATCGGAAGATGCTACCTTCACCCTCAGCCACCTCAGCCGCTCCCTTGATGTCCTCCCTTGGAGCTGGACCAGGCAGTCTCTCTGGGCCTCGAGGACGATCAGGGGTGACCAGGCCTCCTGCCAAGGGTCCCTCCATGGATGCACTCAGCTTCACTCCTCTCAGCACCTGGCCGGCTTATCGAGTCATTGTGGTCTGGGAGCAGAGAGGAAGAGGTGCTTAGTGGAGCTGAGACGGATTCCATCTCAGTTTTCCCTCTCTCAAAACCTCAGTCCTGACCCTGACGACCCATCACCTCAGTTTACCTCCAGATCCAATGTAGCTAAGTAAATGGTGGGGAGGCCCTGCCCACACACTTCTATGCCAAGGCTTTCTACCCACAGCATTCATCAGTCGCCCCACAGGTAACACTTCTCTTTACCCAGGTCATCTGCTGCCTCAGTTTACCCTGCTGTTACTCATGCACACACAGACACCTTGTTTCCTTCCCTCGCTAATCCCATGGTTTCTCCCTTCATTTGCACACAGCTTCACTTCCACCCACTGCACCCTGGCTTCCTGGCACTGGTACATCCTCTGGCCATGCCTCGCTCTCCTCGAATGCCAGCCACATCCTCATGCTGATCCCTTACCCTGTCTCAAGTACGCTGTCATTAACCTTTCACTTTTCTCGCCTGGGTTGCCCCTATCAATTACTCCTGCACTTTGCCCACACTCTAACCACAGCCCCCCAGGACCGGAGGGTTCTTAGCATTAACCCCTTCACTCCCGCACGAGCCTCAAGTGACCCCAGCATTAACCCTTTCACTTCTTGACAGCCTTGTCCCTCATGCACACCCAGCCTGGGTCCTCCCATTTCTCCAACCTCCATTCAGATTGCTCTGGTCAGAGGGTAAAAAGGAGATAGTGCTCCTGGTCCAGAAATGAGGACCCCAGAGAGAGGGGCCTGTCCTCTACACCTATAAATACCTTCAAGGTAACAGCTGAAAGTGAAGGGCAGGAATGAGGCGCCCTCCCCAGGGAGATGGTGGGGAGGCCGGGCCCAGGCAACTGGGGCGGAGCCGGGGCTCCAGGCCTGGTTGCAGGCGCTGCCCTGGGGGCCTAGGGCTCCCAGGGGGCTGGTCCTTGGGCTGGCAGTCTTGTTCGGGTCCCTGCCCGGGCCTGGAGGAAGCACATGCAGGTGCCCACCGGGTGGGCACTGCCCGAAGGGATCGGGCGGGACCGTAACTTCGAAGCACTTTGGCAGCTGGGGTGGGGGCTCCTGCCCAGACGTCCCCTAGGGGGTGCAGATCTGGGGGCTGCACCGCACAGCTGCACCCCTCATGGGGCCGGGGACCCGGGGAGGCGCCCTCTACCCATGCACCTCGGGGCGGGAGACCCCGCAGGACGCGTTGAGGTATGGAGAGACACCTGCCCAAAGACCCCCCGCCCCTCCCCCCACCTGAGCGGCCCCGCCCCCGGACAGGCCCCGCCCCTGTAGGCCCCGCCCCGCCCCCCGCCCTTGGGGGGTCCTGCCTGGCCCGGCCGGGCCAAGGCCTCCCCCTCCCCGCTCCGGCTCCGCCCCGCCCGCGGGCTCCCCAGGCCGGGCCGGGCCTCACCAGGGAGGCGGCGCCGCCAGCTGGGTGCCAGGGCACGGAGCTGCCGTCTCCGTGCGGCTGTCGCTGCCGCTACCAGCGCTGTCGCTCCTGGTGCCGGTGTCGCGGCCTCCGCAGCTGCCGCCGCCTCCACCACTCGGGGGACATTGTCCCTTTAAATCGCTCCCCCGGCCGCCCCGCCCCCCCGGCGCGCCGCCGTGACCTCAGCGCGACAGCCCCGCCGCGCCGCCATGATGGGAAGGTCCTCCCCCCCCTTTGTGGCCCCCCTGGGGGGACAGCCAGCGGGCGCACCGCCATGTTGAGAGTGGCCAAGTCGGTCACCCTTAAAGGGTCCGCTCGACCCTTTAAGGAACCTCTATCACCATGACAACACCGTAGTCCTCCCACCCTTAATGGTTCCCATCACTTCACTGGTTCTTCCAATGCTAGGCTCCCTTATAGTACCAAAAGAGTGGGAAAAGGCTGAGAAGTTACCCTTTGGGTCATTGATAGATCATTGAGGTCTCCACTCAGTCTTTGGCTTCCAGTCACTTGCCCACCGTCAGCTATCTTCCAACCACAAGTTCACTCCATCCTTTTCAGTCATTCACATTAGACTTCAGCATCACAACCTTGTTGCCTTCTCTCACCTACCACCCATCTATCTTCCTACTTGTTCACCCATGTGCTCAAACAACCACTCATCTACACATCCAATGAACCAGTCACCTACATATCCACCCGCTCCAATCACCTGTCAATCTATCCAGACACCCATTCAATACACCCATATCTATCCATCTACCTGCCCATCACCCCAACAACCAGATAAATACCTGTTCATCCACACAACTAAGCAAGCATCTAACCACCCCTACACACATCTTTCTACCCAGCCATCCATACATCCATTTATCAATTGCAGGTTTCTTTGCCCTTTCCACATGCGGACATAATTCGTATTATTATTGGGGTTTCTTTTGGTACTGGGGACCGAATTCAGGACTTTGCATTTGCCAGGCAGGCACTTATACCACTGAGCTATATCCTCAGCCCAAGGACAGAAGTCTTGTCTGTCTGGTTCATTATCATTTCTCTGTGACCAGCTCTGAATCTTAGAAGCCTGCAACAGTGCACATGATCTATATCTATGTGTCTATTCAATTTCAATATTATTCAATTTAAATATTTATTTCCCCTGTGAGCCAGGCCTTTCCTAGGTAGACATATCTATCCTAGTTAACCCCCTTACCCAATTATTCATCAGTTCAAACAGGGAACAAATGCTGACCCATCTATTGTCGCTTGTCCCATCCACCAAGTCCCCCGATTCCAATGCCTACTCATTTACTCAGATGTTTTCCCACAGAGCAAGTCATCCTGATATGCACTTACTTATTGTTCATTTTCTTCCTATACCTGTGCCTTCCCTCCCTCGTTGAGGGAGCAGACTGAATCACAGGGGTCCAGGAAGTCTCTCATTTGGAGCCTGGAAGTTTAGAGATGGGTGGGGGATCCAGCCTTCATTGAGAAGCAGGCGCTGTCCATGAATTCCTTTTATTGAACGCCTTTAACCAAGGATCTGCTACTGTGTAGGAAATGTTGGATGCATTTTACAGATGAGGCAATGCAAGCTGTAGGAAGTGATGCCCTAAAGGCACACAGCTGGTGAGAATCTGCTTACATTTCCCTCATAGTAGGGGAGAATTTGGAAGAGCTGAGTGAGGGTTAGAGAGTGCACTCTGGTTAGTAATACTTAGGGCCAAAGAAACTGTTGATTATACTGAAATCAAGATTTTACTGAACTTCACAGAACCAGAATGGTTGGCACCCACAGCTCCACACTCTGCCTTAGGCCTGCTTGGCCTAAGGTACAGTCAGATCTTCCCCCAAGACAGCAGTACTCCTGGGGCTGGGATGAGACGCTCAGGTGGTGTCTCCATTGACACAGGGTACTTGGAAGGGCAGGGACTGGCTCACAGACCCTGGTGTCCTCAGATGAAGTTGTAGGCTCTGGACTGAATCCTTCAGCTGAGTCTGAACATGCTCCATTTTAGTCAGACGGTACTCCTGGAGAGGCAATGGAGAAGGGTTTGAAGCCGGGGAAGGTTGCCCCCAGTCCTTGTTCACCCTCTTCCCAGCACTGCCTAGGGCTCCAGCTGAGTCTCACCAGACTTTTCAACCTATGACCTTCACCACTTGGAAGACTAACTTCTGGATCCAGCTCCGTGGTCCTGTAGGGGTCAGAAAAGAAGTAAAGTCAGAGGTTGAAGTAGCTATCGAGTCCAAGCGGTACAGGCAGGGATCCGGAGGGTGGGGCTTGGAGTTGTGGGCGGGGCCAAAATAAATATGCAGAAAGGTCAGACACAGAAGGAACGCTTATAAGCCTGTAATAACAGCACGTGGGAGGCCGAGGCAGCCTCATCTCTAGAATTTTAAGGCCAGTCTGGGCTATGTAGCGAGACCAGCGAGATACCGACTCAACCTTACCCTCCCGGGAAAGAAAATCTATCAACCTGTAGGAGCTGTGTTTGGCCAGTTCTAAAAGGGGTTGTGACTGGGTAGGGGAGCACCCACCCTCAGATATGCTTCCTGGCCCAGCCTGGGGTTGATCGAAGTGTTCTTGGAGCTGTTGGGGGCAAGACCGGGACCTTGTGGTGGGGCCCGTCGAGGGGGCGTGGTCGGTCCGGGCGGGACCCAGACAGATCTCATTGGCTTGGGCCATCCTGGAGACCGAGCTAGTGTAGAAAAGCTCACCCGGAACGGAGCCTGGTGTCCAGCTCCTGCAGCTGTCCCCTCAGCTTCTCCTGCTGCTCCGTCAAGGCCCGGATGTGAGTGCTCAGCGACTCAACCAGGCGGGACAGCGCTTTCTGCTCCTCACGCAGCGCGGCCACTTCACCCTGCAGTTCTGCCAGCTGGGGGCACACAGCCGCTGTCATGTACCTGGTTGCCCCTCTCTTTCTGTCCCCAGAGACTCTGACCTCCCAGTCCTCAACACTTATTTTTCCCACCACCCTGCTGCGGTGGGAAACATCGCCCTGCGGTAATACCCAGTCACACAGCTCAGCAAATTCAGCATTTAGACTCAGTTTTCGCTTTGTTTTGAGACAGGGTCTCACTCTATAGCCTAGGCTGGACTCGAACTGATGATGGTGACCCTCTTGCTTCAGCTTCCCGAGCTCTGGGATGACAGGCATGAGCCACAACACCCAGCTTGAACCCAGTTTTACCTGACCTTAGGTCCTTTCTCAGTCTTGTTTCTCTGCACTCCCAGCCCTCCTCCCACCCCCAACTCTGGGTGCACCTGGGCCAGACCTCACCTTGCCCACAGGTCGGTGTGTGCCTGGCACCTGGTCTCGGTCGTGCGGCTGTTCTAGCTGGCGCTGCCAGGGCACCGATGGCTTCCGAGGCAGTGAGGCAGAGACCCCGGTCCAGGGCCGGCTTCGGGCCTGATGGGCAGATCGGATGGAGCCTTTGGGGCGTGGCTGGGGGCCCAAGGATACGCGGCGACGGGTGGCAGGTACGCTCTGCGTGCGCTGCACTGATCGGGTCCTCCGCAGGGGCCGTTCCTCCTCCACCTGCCGCCGTGCCCAGCACCCTGCACCTTGAAAGGTGCGCAGAGACTGGCTCTTGATGAGAGGCGTGTGTTTGGACAGGTCCCGAGGTGCCAGGAAGCCGGGCTTCTCCCTTGCAGAGAAGTTGGGAGAGAAAAGAGAAAGCCCAGATCCTGAACTGGTCCTTTGGATGACCCAACCTTGACCCTTGATCCTGATAGGATCCTGATAGGATCATGTTTTGACCTGTGACCCTGAGAAGACCCTGTTCTTGACTTCTAACTACCATACCATCCTTTCTATGATCCCTGACTCCAGTACAAACTCTGCTTCTTCTCTAGTCCTGACCTTGACTTCTGACTCAATGTGACCTTTGACCTGATTCTACAGCCTTTTTTCCCCTGGTCTGACTTTGGATTTGGTCTTAAAGTCACTCTCTTCCTTCCCAATCTGATCCATTGTGCCCATCTTCTGACCTTAAACTGATGCTGTATTTCTGTACTCTGATAGAATATGGTTCCTCGCCAGGCATGGTGGCAGATGCCTATAATCCCAGCACTTGGGAAGCTGAGGCAGGAGGATCACCATGAGTTTGAGGCCCACCAAGGCTATATAATGAGGTTTTGTCTTGGGGGGAGGGGAAAGGTCCCTGGCTTCTGACCCCAAATATGAAAATATGACCCTTCCCACGATGCCTGATCCCTCTCTGTCTTAGCTCCGACCTCTGCTTATCATGTAAGCCTGCTCCTCCTGCTTGAGGACTGCCATACAACATCTGCTCTCAACTGCACCCTCACTTAGAGCCCCATCCACAAGCTCTGAATATAGCCTCCATCTCTGATGGCAAGCTCTCTCTGCCCCCAGGGCTGAACCCTCCCTACCCCCTGACAGGACTCAGTGTGACTCTGGGACAGTCTGCCCTTGGCCTACATTATAATCAATTCCTTGACTCTTCACATAAGGCAGCCAGCCTCTCACCTCCGCCCTACACTGTTTCTGACAGCAACTCTAACCGTATTCTGTCCCCTATTCCTGACACAACCTATTTGCACCCCTGATCCCAGTTTGAGCCCCACCCCTGCACATCCCTATCCCTCCCATCCTGGACCAGACTTGAAGTTACCTGGTGTGGACCTGGGAAGGAAGCAGTGGAAGACACATTGGCACAGACACAGGTACCGGGCGGCCCTCCTCGATGGCTTGTAGAATGGTGGGCAGCGGTTCCAAGCTGTCACGGGTTGCCTAGTAACGAATGCACGGAGAATGCTGAGGGAGTTTTGGGGCTAGAGGCTCCCAACCTTCTTGCCTCCCTTATCCCACATCCAGGGATGTGTGCTCAGGTCATACCTGGTCAAGCTCAGCAAAGATTGTGCAAAGCTGGGCATGCAGAACAGCCAATTGGAGGGCCAGGTCACTGCTGCCCTGGTAACCACTAGGCGCAGCACCCACGTCAGTCATGGCCACCTGGTCCAGGAAGTGTTGCATGGCTGGTCCATGATCCTCCAGAAAGCTATTCATGAAGCTCATGTAGGCTTCCTTCTCACCAAATCTGGGTTGGGCCAGAATAGATCAATGAACCAGGTCAGGCACCAGCCGACCCACACCCCTAACATGACCCCTAACACTTACGGGGCACGGTTGGCGAGGTTCTGGATGACTTTGGCGATCAGCGTGAGGGTGCGAGCTGGGTTTGGTGCTGGATGTTCTGGTGCCAAGCCAAAGAGGCTGGGTGCCAGGATGGCAGGGCAGAGGAGCCGCAGGAAGAGGGAGGCACATACCAGTCGAGGGCCAAGTGCCTCAGAGCCTCGTGTTTTGCATGCTTCTCGCCAGCCTGAGAACACAGTGCCCAGCTCTGCCGGGAACCAGCTGAGGCAGCAGAAGATAATGGTAAGAGGAGGGGGCTATGGACATAAGATTGTGATAGCCAAATCATCTAGAAATCACTACATGGCTCATCAATGACCTGGCCATGAACCTATTCATTAAGCCAAGAAAGTATTGAATCTGGGGCCTGGGTTTCAGGATCAGTGACATCTGGAAGTTGGACATCTTGGGGTGTAGGTGGCTCTCTGGTGGGTCAGGAGTTACAGTGTGTTATTAGGGCAACTTCTAGGGTCAGCACTCCAATTTGGACTTACATACAAGATCACATGGGGACAGAGACTGTGCCTGGATAGGAGGCTAGGGTGCCAGGGTACATACGAAGTAGGATGGGGCTGGGCTTACAGGGTCATCTTGAGTCAGAAGTCATGGGATTGGCATGCAAATTAATCTAGGATCAGAAGTCCAGGGATTGGAATCCCAGGTGACTTCTGATCAGTTTCATTGGATTTAGAGTACAGGGTCCATTAAGGTCAGAGGTCATGGGATCAAGGGTATGTATCACCTGGAAGCAGAGGTTATAGGAGTGAAGTCTTAACTGACTAGGGTAAAAGTAGTAAGGATTTGGGATTGGGATAATATGATTTAGAGGACAAGGAACTGGGGTCAGGTATCATGGCTTTGGCGATAGGATTACTGAATACAGCAAATAAAACTTCAGGATACTCAGCTAGACTTGACTTTCATGTAAACTATTAATACATTTTCCTAGCTTAAGGATATCCCAAGTGGTGAATCCTGTTTAACTGAGCACTGTATACTTCATCTGGTAACGCCAACTGGGAGGTCACTGTGCTAATCTTTAGCAGAGCGGCTGAGGGTGGGGTGGGTTCAGGTGCTGGGCCCCTCATTCTCACTCGTAGGAGTGGACGATGCTTTCAAAGACCTCTTCACAGCTGTTCCGAAGTCTGGCTTGGTGCTCGGGCAGCTCTGGGGCTGGGCATTTGCTGGGGTCCACCTCACAGTCTTCAGTGGAGGAACAGAGACGCCGTACAACCTGCCCTGCAGCCCAGCCCGGCCAGACAGTGTTCAGTGTCATGATAAAAATCCCACCTCATTCAGCCTCCAACCCGATCTCCAGATTATTCCAAAGGCTCTTAAATTTAAGACATTTCTAACTATCTCCTCTGCTATCTAGAAGCACCGCTTTCTACCAGGTTACCTAGGGCATCTTAAAAATCTTCTGGGATCTCCTGTCCTACCCAGCAGGAGTCTGACACCCGCCCACTCCCCAACGCTCACCCAGGGTCGCCTGGAGGTAATCCTGCGCCACCAGCTTCATGTACTCATCAATAGCCTTGGTGGCTAATGTGTTTTCTCGAAACAGCAGTGCCTCGCGGCCTCCACAGCGCGCCAGCTCCGCGGTGCCCAGGTCTGTCACCAATGCCTGGTTAGGACAGCGGTCATCACACTGCAGGCTTAGCTTATCCTTTACACCTGGGGCACAGGCTTGGCCCCTCCTTGCTGATACTCAGGCCTCGCTCTCTGCTGGGGGTCCCCACTGAGGCAGAACCTCCACCACTCAATTCAGCAAGCCTTTAGAGTCGAGGCTCAACTCGGGTCCCGCCCCAAGTTGCTAAAGTTCAAGCCTCGCCGGGAACAGTTGCTGCTCAGGCTTGGCGCCCAGGTAGCCCCGCCTCTCGCAGGTAGCGCAGGGGTGCCCCGCCCTCTCTCTCCCAGAGAGTCCCTCCTTCCCCGATCTCCCCGGATTTCTCAGGGTCGGTGAACTCCCGCGCCTCACCTGCGCCCGACCGGTGGCCTGTAGCACGCGCACCATGGCGGCCGCCAGCTCTTCCTTGGCCTGGGCAGGCAGCGCGGGCTCCAGCGCCCCACAGAGACGCGCGTAGTGGAAGGTGAGGAACTCCGCTAGCTCCTTGTAGCGTTCCGACTGCAGCACCCGCAGGCGGCGCACCCGCACCCGCGCCCGCAGCGCCGACCCCGCCGGCGCCCCGAGCAACGGGAACCAGCGCTCCAGGCCGGCGGCGGGCGCGCGGGGGGCGCTCACCTCTTCCAGCGCCAGCGCCGCGCGGCCCAGGGTCGTGCCCGCCGGGTCTGCACAGCGCAGCCGCAGCGACAGGCGACGGGCTGGCGGCAGCGCCTCAAAGTGAAACCGCTCGGCCCAGAAGAGCTGTCCAGGCCCGGCTCGCGGAGCGGTGCGCGCCAGCAGCGAGCCATCCAGCCATAGCTCTGCGCGCACGCCCTGCGCCCCCGAGGGCCGGGGTAGCCCCTTCGCCTCGTGCACCCACACGCTGAGCAAAGTCTCCTCCCGCTCCGCGTTGTCCTGGGGGGTGGGGTGGGGAAGGAGGAAGGGTAAGCGTTGGGAGGACGTCGGTGCTCCGAGGCTGGCGCTGTGGTAGAAGCATGCTGCCTTGCCACACGAGGTGGCGCAGGTCTGTCGTCCCAGCACTCGGAAGACCGAGGAAGGAGAATCGCCGCGACTTTGCGGCCAGCCTGGGCTACATAGCGAGGTCCTGCCTCAAAAAGCCAACCAACTACAACCAAAGCACAAAACTAAACAAAACGGAAGGCGGCCTCTGCAAGCTGTTGCAAAGGTGCGGAGGGTGGGGCAGTATGTTTCAGGGGAGGGGTTATGGCGCCCTCTACGTTAGGGTAGCATAGAATGAGCAGGGGCCTAGCCAGGCGGCAGGGTCTCTGCATCTCCAACCCCCTCCCTCCTTCCTCCCCTCCTGACAATGACCTGGATCGGTTGGAAGTGGCGACGAAGATCTTCAATCCAGCGGTCTCGCTCAGCAGCCGAACGACAAGAGAAGCAGCGGCTCCCGCCCGCCCACGTCACCTGTCAAGTCAGGGAGTCCAGGGGCCGAGTTGGAGCAAAAGTGAAGCCAGAGCATCAAGAGAAGGACTGTGGAGGAGAGGGGTGGCCCGAATTTACCTGGAAGCAGTGCGGCTCTCCCAGGAGGCTGGGGTGCAGCGGCCAGACCCGTACATCCCGCTCAGCGCCCAGGTCCAGCTCGGAGAGGGTGATGAGTGACTCTCTAGAGCCCAGGGTGCTAGGGGTTCTGAGGTGGGGTGCGAGTGAGTAAGCAGTCACCCCTTACTTCTCTCCACACACCCTGAAGCCCGTAGGGTGAAGGAAAGCCAGAGACTTGAAACTAAATTGGATGCCACCCCTCTCCCTTTTTCCTGGCACTCACACTCCCTGCTGTCTCATTGCTGGGTATATGTGGCCTGGGATGGATCCTAGGTCTTCCCACTCAGCTGCACTTCCAGCCCTTTTTATTTTGAAACAGTGTCTGGCTAACTGAAGTTGCCCAGTGCTGGAATCTACCGTGTCTGGCAGTCTCATTGCTTTTAAAATACACAAGATGTGGTATTTTTACACAATGGAATATTACTCAGCTATAAAACAAGATAAACTCAGGCCAAGCAGGGCGGCACACACTTGTAATCCCAGCACTCATGAGGTTGAGGCAGGGGGATCATTTGAGACTAGCCCAGGCTACAAAGTGAGATCAAGGCCAGCCTGAACTGCATAGCGAGACTCTTGTCTCAAAGGGAGAGAGAGAGAGAGAGAGAGAGAGAGAGAGAGAGAGAGAGAGAGAGAAAGAAGGAGATAAACTCAAGGCTTTTATAGGTAAACAGATGCAACTAGAGACCATACTCATAAATGAAATAAATCAGACCTGCAGGTGTAAACATCACATTGTGTGGCTAGTGTAAGAACCTGGAAGAGTAAATAAAATCTGAAAGGTACAATAGATACTGTGAAAGGGAAGGAATCTGTTCCAAGGGAAGAAACAACTGGATGACAAAAAGGACAAAAGAAAGAAGGGAGAGAGCCGGGCCATGGTGGCGCACGCCTATAATCCCCGCATTTGGAAGGCTGAGGCAGGAGGATCAGTGCGAGTTTGAGTCCAGCCTGGGCTTCAAAAGTGAGCTCAAGGCCAGCCTCAACTGCATAGTGAGACCCTGTCTCAAAAAGACAAAAAAAAAAAAATAATAATAATAAAGAGGAGGACACAGGCACAGGCCACAGGTGGCATGCAGGGAGGAGGGGGTGCGAGGCAGGGTGATGGGGTGCCCCAGCCTCTCAAAGGCCCTTACCCATCCCGAGGGGCACTGGATCCTAGGTCAGATCTGGACTTTTTCTTGTCTTTCAGCCTCTTGAGCAACCCCTGGTGGAAGGCGGGTGTCAGGTGGCAGAACTCTGGGCTCCTTCCCTCCTTCCCTAGCTTTTTGGTTCCTCAGAGGAAGCCTCTGTTGTTGTCTTGTAGGACCCAAACCAAGCTCAGGCTGCATCACATAAGCAGTATTAATAAAGGCAACTGGCTTGAATTCTCCCTCTATTTTGAGACAGGGTCTTATTAGCTCAAATTGGCCTTGACCTGAGGATTGTCCTGCATCAGCTTCCCAAGTGCTGGGATTAGAGGCATGTGGCACCACTCCCAGCTAGCTCACACTTCCATAAAGCACTAACCCACAATACATTCTCCACTAACTCTTTGTAGACAGACCCCAGCAGGAAGTTCTGTCATTAGCTCTCTTTGACACACAAGGGACCCAGAGACCCAGAGAAGGTCCACCTGGCCCAGATCAGTCAGGACAATGGATGGCCCTTTCAGTTGTAAGGATCTGGGATTTCTTGCTCACCCCATCCCCGTCCCCCACTTCCCTCTAGCTGCCTCACCCGAACGTTGTGGACCTGGCTGGAGCCAGCAGTCTCTGGCTCTGACTTTCCAGGAGTTCGATCTGTGAGTGGTCAGAGGTGGGAGGTGAGGGGTTGAAGTCAGCTTCGATTCCGCTCCACCTTGAGAAGCTCCCAAATGTCCCAGCCTCCTGTGCCCCCAACTCACCTGGGTCCCTGAGATTTCCCATGGCTGCTTGCATGCTGCCTTCCGAGCTAATGCTCCCCACCCGGGGCCGGCGAGGACCCTATTGTCAGAGGGAGTGGGCAGTCAGGCAGTTTGACCTTGCAGGGGCAGGTGCCTTCCTCGCCCTGCCCTGCCTCTGTTTGCTTCCCGTCCTTACCCTCGGCCCCACCCCCCTCTCACCTCCTCCTCAGCTCTAATGTGCATCAGCTTTCCATCAAGCAGGGTGAAGCCGCTGATGTCCCAGACAGGCACATCTGGGGTGGGGGCCTCGGGGATCTGTGGGACAAGTGGCTCTGGCTCCAGCTCTGGCTCTGGGGAGAGGAGGAGATGTTGGGAGACCTTAGGGCCCTTTCTCTCCCTCTCTCCAGCAGAAAGCTCACTGGGGGTTCTTTCCTAGGCGCATCATCCAGCAGCCATGCCACTGTCTGAGCTTTGCCTCCACTGTCCACGGTGGTGGACTTAGCCCACCTGCTCTGTGCTAGGACTACAAGTGCTCCTCTCTCTTACTCCTCCAAAAGTTACTCCAAGGGCCATAGCAACTGAGGCCCAGACAGGTTGGGTCACTTGCTCTCAGTCACACAGTTGTTGAGGACTGGGCTGAGATTCAAACACATTTTTCTCTTAAGCATGACATTGGGTAGGTCCAAGACGCTAAACAACAGGACAGCTTGCTGGATGGGGTGCACAAGCCTATAATCCCAGCACTCAAGAGGCTGAGGCAGGAGGATCTCTACAGATTTGAGGCCAGCCTGGGCTAAGAAGCAAGACCTGTATCAAACAAAGACATAACAATGGACAGGACAATTCTGGAAGCTTGAACCCAATCTGGGCAACTTAGCAAGACTCTGCCTGCAGTAAATGAATAGATAGATAGATAGATAGATAGATAGATAGATAGATAGATAGATCCTGGGACTGCAGCCCAGTGCAAAGGCCTGGGTGTGATCCTCAGTATGGACAAAAATAAAAATGAACAAAAACAAAGACGCAATCTTTGGTTCCTTACCTAAACAACTAAATCTAAAGTTGGAACGTATTCAAAACTTAAGAGAGGAAGAGAGAAAACTCAGGGAAGACGGCAGTCTCTTTCTGGAGAAATGATAAAAATTTCTAAGTCAGGAAGAACTCCAGAGGGAGTGGATTTGCTCATTGTTTTAAATAGGAAGTTGGGGGCCCGGCAGGATGGCTCAGTGGTCTAAAAGCGCCTGCTTGGGAAAGCGTGGGCGGCTTCAGGGACCGAGGTTCGATCCCAGGCACCACATGCTGCGCCAGCCCTGCCCTTGGGACAGGCTGAGCCGGCCATAAAAATGAGTGAATAAACAAACAAAGATTCTGAAACAAGAAAATAATAAATAGGAAGTTGGATTTTGACACGGACAGAAAGCCAAGCGTAGGGGCATACACCTGTTGTCCCATAACTGGGAGACTGAGGCAGGGGAATCTCCACAGGTGTGTTGCCATCCTGGTAGGGGATGGACAAGGCTCAGAAAAAGAAAGGGAAGAACAAGAGGGACCAGGGTCCAGAGGCCACAAGGGAAGGCCCACAAAAAGAAAAAATATGGCTTTGGGCACCAGTTGGAGAGTTTTAGCTCGAGGGTAGTGGGAGCCATGGGAGGGGGCTGATCAGAGGAGTTGCAGCTCCACTTATCGGAGAGCTCTCTCGGGGCCCCATGCAGTGGGCAAGCCCTGCTCCCCTGCGGAGGCTGGAAGGGTTGCCTCTGCAAAGCGCAGACTGGGGAGAATTACAAGAGCTCGCTTACGTGAACAGTGTGTTCCCCAGCTTTACCGCTAGGGGCAACAGAGGATAACTACTCCGATGGGTCGCTTGAACCGTGCCAGGCGCCTGGCAGGTGCAGGAATGTGTGCTCCCCTGGGCTCCAATCCATGTGACATTCATTCCCTTCCTAGGTCTCTCTCCATGGCTCTTAGGACGCCTTCTGTCATCGTTTCTTTCCTTTCCCCCACCCTCTCATCTTCTTTCTTTTGTCCTGGAAATAGATCTCATGATCTCAGAGTTTGCCATGCCAAGCAGGTATTGTGCTATTGAGCTGTATCCTCAGTTTCTTTTTCTCTCTTTTTCCTTCCTTCCTTCCTTCCTTTCTTCTTTCTTTTTTTTTTAGACAAGGTCTCTATACAGTTCAAGCTTGAACTCACAGTGATCCTCCTGCCTCAGCCTCCCAAGAACTAAGATTACAGACATAGATCACCATGTCCAGCCTCTTCCTGTCATTTTCTGTTGGCTTTTTACTGTCACCCTCTCTCCTATGAGCACAATAGGGCAGAAAATGTCACCTGGCTTGATCACCGTCGTGTCTTACGTACCAGTCAGAGACTTGGACACATTCAGTGTTCAACAGCCCATTGCTTAACTGACCGACTGAAAGAACATGAATTAATGAAGTGATATGCTTTTTCTCTTTCTTTCTTTCTTTCTTTCTTTCTTTCTTTCTTTCTTTCTTTCTTTCTTTCTTTCTTTTTCAGTGCCAGGGATCAAACTCAAGACCTTGGCTTGCCAGGCAGGCGCTTATCCTGTTGAGCTATCTACAGGGCCCATGTGATATGCTTTTCAAGGCAGAGTACACTAATTCCATTTAACTGATGGGGTAGCCAGGCATGGTGGTGCATGCCTGTCATCCCACACTCAGGACTCTGGGACAGGAGGACATCTGTGAATTCACAGCCTGCCTGGGCTATATAGTGAGACTGAATCTCAATACGAGCAAAACCAAGACAAAAAACTGATGGGGAAGCAAAGCTCAGGGAGGTGAAGAGACTAAGTCACAAGGCTAGAAGGCAGAAGAGCCACTGAAGACCACTGGATGCAGAAGAGACCAGTTGGAGCCAAGGGCCATTTGGCACCTGGACTCTGCCTCCGTGAGTCACAGTGCTGTTGTGAGTTTATCTCCTGTCACTTTTCCAGGCTGGACCCATAGGTTCATGGCAGCCCCCCCCCCCCCTTTAGGTAGAAAGAAGGAAGAGGGCTGCTGGGCCTCCGCCACTTCCTGCCAGGCTTCTGTGCTCCCCACAACTTCCTGTGTCTAGAGCGCTGATGCTCCAGTGGCAGATAAAACCCAAGATACGTAGTAGGGGCCCGCGCAGCGCAGGGTGGGGGAGCGGAGCGCCTACCTACGGCCTCTGGCTCCAGCGGTGTGCTCTTGTGCCGACTCCAGAGGGTCTTGGAGAGCCGGAGGCGACTGCTCCGAGACTCTTTGGGGGGTGCAGACAGCACCCGACGGAATAGCGAGCGGGGGGCCGGCTGGCTGCTCACCATGGGTTCCTGGTGGCTCAGTGCTCTTCCCCAGCCAGCGAGGCGACCCCAGCGGAAGCCTCCAGCTCCCTTCTCCCCACTGCCCCCCAGGTGCCAGCGGTAGGATGTCAGCGGTGAGGGGGCTGAGGGCTGGGGTTGGCAGTGCTGGCTTGGTGATGGTGAGTCCATGGCAGCGGCGATCCTAGGGGGCAAGCGGTTGACATCTGTGCCTAGTGCCTGCCTGCCTACCGTCCTCATCTCTGTCCCCTCTCTGCTCTCAGCTGTGCCTCCGGGAAACCCCTTGGGAGCCATGCGCCCTCCTCTCTCTTACCTTGATTTCCTGGCCTGCCCTAGAATCAGCAGCCGTCTGCACCCAGCCTGGCTTCCTCCCACTGAACCCAATTCCACGTGACCCTGGCTGTCCTACCCCACCCCACAGCCAGGCTGCAAGGGCACAGCCGGGGCAGGATGCAGGGGTGGGGTTGGAGGGGAGGTGGCAGAGGGGGGTGGCCACGTAGGCTTCTGCAGGATGGTCCCAGAATCCTTCACTGGCCAAGAGGTGATACTTAGTCGCCTCTTCTGTAAAATGGTCATGTGCTGGAGAAGTGCTGGCAAGGTTAGGAGCGCTCAAAGTTCTCATCTGCAGCTGGCCAGCGCATAGACTTATTTATCTAGGTTGAAGAGTTGTTTGGTCTGATCTCCTTAAGGGACAGGTTGTTTTAAACTGAGCCCGGTGACACAGACCTGCCACCCTGGCAGTTAAGAGGCTGAGGCAGGAAGATTGTCCATGAGTTTGAGGCCTTCCTAGGCTATATAGTGAATTCAAGGCCAGTCTGGAATATGCACTGATACCCTGTTTTCTGTTTTTGTCTTTGTTTCGAGACAGGGTCTCACCGTGTAGTTCAGGCTGGACTTAAGTTCATTAAGTAGCCCAGGCTGGCCTCAAACTCACTGTAATCTTCCCACCTTAGCTTTCTAAGTGTTGGGATTATAGGCATATGCCACATGCCTGTATTGCCTTAAAAATACAGAATAGGATCTTAGAGTGCAAGGTCCTGAGTTCTATCCCCAGTACCAAAAAAAGTAAAAAAGAATAGAGTTTTAAATTTTTATTTATTATGGTGTCTTCATACGGCGGAGTATTTTGCAGCAAGTACAAACAGCTATTTAATGACTGACTTTAGGTCAATTGAATTATACCTGAGCCAGAACAAAAAGCCAAGAACAGAATGAAGAAGATATACTGGGGGGCTGGAGAGATAGCTCTGAGGCACAAGAGCCTGCCTGGCAAGCGCAAGGTTATGAGTTTGAACCCCAGTCCCGCAAAAAAAAAAAAAAAAAAAAAAAGAAGATATACTGTGTAAACTAGGCTTAGTGGTCCAGGCCTGTATTCTCAGCAATGTGGGAGTCTGAGGCAGGAGGATGGCTAATTGAAAATCCAGCCTGGACAATTTATTAACTTAATAAGTCCCTATCTCAAAATATAATATAAGAGGAGCAGGGCGTGGTGGCGCAAGCCTGTGGTCCCAGCACTTGGGAGGCTGAGTAGGAGGATCAGTGTGAGTTCGAGACCAGCCTGAGCCACAAAAGTGAGCTCAAGGCCAGTCTGACCTGCACAGTGAGACCCCGTCTCAAAAAGACAAAAAAAAAAGTATATATATATATATATATATATATATATATATATGTACGTATATATGTATATATATATATACATATATATATATATACATATATATATATATATATATATATATATATACATATATATATATATATATATACTGGTTACATCCCCAGTACCACTGTGACCATACCAAAAGTATATGTTTTATGTTTCCATCAATGCAAAGTTCCTAAGCAAGAGGGAATATGCTTAACAACTCAAGAGTAGCTGTTTCCTTTAAATGGCTGGTGACAAAGGACACTGCTGGGAGCAGTTTGTTTTTTATTTTAATGTAGCCTAGGCTGACTTTGAATTCAGTAGCGCATGCAGGCGAAGAACTCACAATCCAAAAAAAAGAACTCACAATCCTCCCTCAGCCTACCAAGTGCTAGGATTATAGGTGTTCTCCTATAAGCCTGTTTTTTGTTTGTTTGTTTGTTTGTTTTTAGTAGAAGTGAAATTCACATAACTCAAGTGTAACACATTCTATTTTGAGCTGAATGCAGGCTCCACAAGTGTGGTTTGTTGTGAAATTCATTAAGCAATATATTTTGGTTTGCTGTCCTGTATCTTAAGCCTCAATACATACTTTCTTGGGACAAAAAAAAAAAAAAAGTTGTATACCTGGGTATGGTGGTGGAGGCCTGTCATCCCAGAACTTGGGTGGATGAGGCAGGAGGATCATGCACAGTGAGACCCTGTCTCAGAAGCCCCTCTCCCAGCAAACGGCGGGCCAACTTCGATCTTACAAGTGAGCTGTTCAGCATTGTTTTGATCCGAGAGCCTGGCAGCAACCAGTGTGAGCACCAGCTGGCTTGTCTCTCCCTGGGTGACCTCTGGCAATTCATTTCCTCTCTCTGACCATAGGTTTCCTTATTTGTGCATGATGATAACATCAAGTTTTAAAATGTTCATAATGTGGCCTAGCGTGTTGGTGCGCACCTGCAATCCCAGCACTTGGGAGGCTGAAGCAGTAGGGTTGCCCTGAGTTTGAAATCAACCTGGGTTCTATGGTAGTGAGTTCAAGGCCAGTTCAAATGACATAGCGAGACTTTGTCTCAGAAAACCAAAGCCAAAAAACTGAACATAATTATTTGAGCAAACTCAAGAACTTCATACATCTGAGGCAAGTGCTCTATCACTGGGTGACAGCCCAGCCCTATTTTTCCTTTTTTGTGACATCCTGGGGATGGAACCTGGCCCTCAAGCATGCTAAGCATATGCTCTATCACTAAGCTCTGTCCCCAGCCTCTTTTTGCTTTTTACATATTTTATTTATTTTTTGGTATTCATTTATTTGGTACAGGGTCTTGCAAAGCAGCTCAGACTCTTAGTGATATTCTGGTTTCAGCCTCCCCAGTGCTGGGGGTACAGGTATGCACCAGCACATGCATTTTGAGGATGGCATGGCATGCTCAGGGCTCTAGGGACAGCATAGCATGCAGTACTGGGGACTTAAGTCATGTCCTTGAACTTATCAGGCAGGCTCTTAGTCCACTGAGCTATCTTACCAGCCCCTATTTATAATAATAATAATTATTATTATTTTAATGCATTTGATTGTTACAGGGTCTCACTATGTACCTTGGTCCCATAGTTATCCTCCTGTTCTTAGCATTCTGGGTGCTGGGATTATAGGCATATGCCTGGACTTTGTGGCCAGCTCAGCCTAGCCTGGGGGGCGGGGCTGGTGTGGCATGTGGTACCTGGGATTGAATCATGGTCCCTGTGCTTGCCTGAGCTTGCCTATGCAGGCACTTTAACTTGCTGGCTATCTTGCCAGCCCTATTTTTAATTTTATTTTATTTTGGCCGACTCAGCCTGTCCTGGGGATGGGGCTGACCACAGCATGTGGTGCTAGGGATCAAACTGTGGTCCCTGCAGCTGCCTAACCTTTCCTAAACAGGCACTTTAGACCGCTGAGGCATCCCACTGGCCCCCTATTTTTTATTTTTGATACAGGTTTCGCTACATAGTTCAGACGAGTAGTGATCCTCCTGTCTCAGTCTTCCCAGTGCTGGGATTACAGGCATACACCACCACAAACAGTTCCAGGGTTGGCATGCTAGCATCCAGGGTTCCAGGGCTGGCAAGGTATGTAGTACAGGGAATTGAACTCGGAACCTTGTGCTTCTCAGGCAGGCACTTATGCTGCTAAGCTAGCTCCCAGCCCTCTTTAAAAATTTTTTTGTGCCGGGCGTGGTGGCTCATGCCTGTAATCCCAGCACTTGGGAGGCTGAGGCAGGAGGATCAGTGCGAGTTCAAGACCAGCCTGGGCTACAAAAGTGAGCTCAAGGCCAGCCTCAACTGCACAGTGAGACCCTGTCTCAAAAAGAAAAATAAAATAAAATAAAATTTTTTTTGAGACAGGGTCTTGCTAAGTCACTAAGTTACCCAGGCTACTTTTTTTTTTTTTTTTTTTTTTCTTCCCCCAGAACTGAGGATCGAATGCAGGACCTTGCACTTGCCAGGCAGGCACTTGTGCCCCTAAGCTATCTCCCTGGCCCTCCCAGGCTACTCTTGCGATCCTATCTCCTCAGCCTCCTAGGGTGATGGGATTCTAGGTGTGTGTCACCACGCGTTTGGCTTGCTTTCAGATATTTTCATTTTTGTGGTGCTGGAGATGGAAGCCAGTGTCTCCATCATGCTGAGCTCTCCCACTGAGTTGCAGCTCCCTTATTCTAGACTTTTGGTCTCAGGCCTGACACTGGACAAAGCCAAACTTAGACAATGGGCAGAAACACAGACAACATGAGACCAGAGCGTTTCTTTCCGTGGTGGCTTTATTGGCGATTTCCAGCTGCTGGAGAAACTGACCGTGAGAGGCAGTGCTCTCCTGGATCCCTGAGAGGCCAGCCCGACAGTTCTTAGTTTCCATTCTGGAAGGTACAAGCAAACACCAGCTAAAGTGAATGTGTAGCCGTCCCTGCCCTCCTCAGGGTGGGAACCTCCATGGGGGAGGATGGAGTCCAAATGTGGGAGTGGCTAAAAGCTCACGGCAGGCCCCGGGGGCCAGACCAATAAGGTGGGATGCAGGTGGGATGCAGGTGGGATGAGATTATGCGGCTGTCATTAAGCATTTCAGTGGCTGAGGTTGGTGGCTAGGATGAGGTTTCTCAGCTGAGCCCTGATTGCTCTCAGTAGCTGAGTTGTGCTGAGTGAGTCTAAGCATTGGGTTGAACAACACCTTCAGGACTGACATTTGCTGATCCAGATGACTGTGAAACAGGGTTAGGGCCAGGACAGACCCCTTTGCAGGCAAAGGGGTTTGGGGTAGAGTCGAAGGCTAGGTTAGTGTTATATGGACTAGGTGGAAAGCCTTTGGGAAGGGGCCGAGAGCAAGACCAGAGTTGCATAAGTTGGGCTGGGGTTATATAGGCAGAAGTCACAGGACAGGGAATATTGCTGGCAGTGACTGAAGGCTGGGCATAGGTGAGGTTACCAAGACTGCTAGGAAGATGGTCAGGGGCTGCGGGGAGCCTGTGCGTCCAGAGGACTGACCTCGGAGAAGTGCGGCCAGGTGCGCAGCTGGCGGAAGAAGGCTTCGCCGGGACAGTCCGTATGCCCAAGCTGGCGGTGGCCCAGCACCTGGTAGTCGCTCCGCAGGAGGCCGGCTCGCACTGCACAACTTGGGAAAGTGTTGCTTACGGTGTGTATCGTGGTCTCGCTGGGCAATGTCTTGGTGTAGTCGCCCACGATGGCCACGCCGAAGCCGCGGGAATTGTGGCCGAACGTGTGCGCGCCCACTTGGTGCCAGCCGCGGCCCTCATACAAGTAGCCCTCAGAGCCTGCGACAAAACTGCAGCGAGAGGGGAGGTAGCATTGTGGGCGTGAGGGGGGCGGGGGGCTCACTTCTTCCCTGGGCTGTCCCTCTCCATTCTGTCCTTATGACCTTCACTAGCCGCCTGATTCCAAGGGTCACCTGACATCCAGAGTCATCCCACCTTAAGAACATCTCACTGTAACAGCCCCCTGATCCCAAAGGCCCGCTGACTTCAAGTTTAACACCCTGCCTCTATCCTGTTCAGCTCTAGAACATCCTCAGAAATTTTCCAGTCTCTTTGGATCATCCTCCTCAGCGTTGGCCATGGCTCTTTACTGCCCTGTGTTCCTCCTCTGGTCTCTGGTCCAGGTCTTACCCAGCTTGAGAGTGTTTCTCTTGGACCACCACTGCCAACGCCACACCCAGATCCCACAGCCCTCGTCTTTCCTGCTTCCCATCTAGTCTTTCCCTGGACCCAAGAATCATCCCATTAAGCGATTTCCGGTCCCCTTAAGGGTCACCCCTGCTCTAACCTGGCTCCGCCCATCACAAACCTTCCTCTGCCTCGACAGGCTAAGCCCACTAATTTTACTCAGCTTGTCAGCCCCGCCCGGCCCCACCCGGCCCTGCCCCGACTGCCCCACCCATCCCGGCCAGTCCAATCCCAGCCAAGCACCACTCATCACTCTGAAATTTGGCTCCGCCCATGTCTCCGGTCCCGCTCACCTGTAGCCGATGTCGCTCCAGCCTCTTGTGTCCTGATGGAAACGCTGCATGGAGCGCATGTTGGCGGCGCAGACTTTGAAGGTGGTGCAGGGTGGCGCCGGTTGGAAGGTGTGATGCACATATAAGAACCCGAGCGGCAATTTCAGTGGCGTGGGGCGGCCCCGGTAGGGCGCCGCTTCCCAGCGGCAGCGAGGGTGAATGGCTGGGCATCCTGGAGGTGAGCAAGTCAAAGCTGGGTCAGCAAGGATTCCTGCCTGGCATCCGCGCTGCTGTGAATGCGCATGCATGGCTGTCCCTCTGATACCGTCCCAGATACAGGGAAATTCAGTCTCACTCCGACCTGGGCTGCAGTAGGGTCTAACTTAACTAAATCGGAGTCTTGGACTATCCCACTCTTGGACTATCCTCTGTGTCGTCTATAACTTTGAAGATAAAACTCGAATTTTAGCACAGATTTACTCATGTACAGTCTCAGCGAATGCGAGTGAGGCCTGGGGCCTTGGTGGGTGGGGCCTGGGCTTCAGTGGGAGGCAAGGGACAAATGATCAGGGAAGGGTAAAGAACCCCCATGAGCATGTGTGTTGGGGGAGGTGGCCTGGCGCATGGGGCAGGGGAGGGGCTTGGCCAACCAGGGACCCAACTGAATATCTGAGTCTACCTAGTGAACAGAGCCTGGGAAGGAGGAAGTTGAGGCAGATAGAGGCCTCCTGAAGCAGAGCGGGTCTTAAGATGCACATGAAACGGTGGCCCTCCAGTAGGCCCTGCGCTGACCCAAAGGAGGGGGGCCATAACACTGAGAAAAGGAAACTTAGGCCGCCTTTATTGAGCTGAACTGCCGTTTGAACCTCTGCGCATCTGCGTTTGTTGAGCTGCCTGCCTGCAATGTCTTGGTCATAATATGGACTTGGGATGTCACCAAAGACCCAGGAGTGAAAGGCTTGGTTGGTCCTCAGCTCAGTGCTTTTGGGAGGTGATTGGGCTTGTAAGGTGGGGTCTTGTGAGAGGAAGTGAGGCCACTGCGGATGTTCCCTGGAGGGGGACACTGGGACTCCAGGCCTTCCTTTCTGTTTTTGTTCCCAGCTGCAAGGGGTGAGTACTTTCCTTTGGCACGTACTACTCATTCCACCATGATGTAGTACCTTGCTACAGGCCCAGAAGCGATGGGCAGCCAAGTCTGTGCTGAAAACTATGAGCTAAAATAAGCCTTTCTTCTTAAGCTGTTTTGTCTTGAGTATTTTGTTACAGCAATGGAAAGCTGATGAAGATAACCTTTGCCTGGCTTTCTTTTCCTTTTAGCTGTGCTGGGGCTCAAATCCAGGACTTTGTCTATTAAGCAAGTCCTGTACTGCTGAGCTATAGCCCCCACATTTTTAAAAATGT
This sequence comes from Myocastor coypus, assembly GCA_004027025.1. NCBI lineage: Eukaryota > Metazoa > Chordata > Mammalia > Rodentia > Myocastoridae > Myocastor > Myocastor coypus. The sequence continues at coordinate 50,411 of PVJA010009500.1, forward strand.
TTTTGAGACTAAGTCTTATGAAGTTGCCCACACTGGCCTTGAATATATGGTTCTCTACCCCAGCCTCCAAGGAGCTGAGGTATCACAGGCATTTCTCACCACACCCAGGTCTTTTTCACTTTAAAAAAATTTCAGATGAGGTTGACCATAGTGGTTCATAGTGCAAACCTGTCATTCCAGCACTTTCTGAGGTTGAGGCAGGAGCATCACAAGTTTGAGCCCTGTCTGGGTCACTTAACCATTTAGCAAGTCTCTCTCTCTTTTTGTCTCTCTGTCTCTGTCTCTCTGTCTGTCTCTCTCTGTCTGTCTCTCTGTCTCTCTCAAAATAATAAATAAAAAGGGCTGTGAATATAGCTTCATGTGAAGGCCCAGGTTCAGGCCCCAGTGCCTACTACAAAACAAATAAAACCAAACAAAAAACATTCCCTTTAAGAAAACAGATGAACTTCTACTCATCCTTTAAAGCCCTAGTCTTTCTAGCACATCCCTACAAGTGTGACAGTGCTGCCCCCATCCAAAGCCCTTAAGGTGCCCACTGGGTTCTTGTGTTCCTGCATGCCCTGATCCCATGGCACTGAGAATGTCTGTGTCTACGACAGGAAGGCCATATGGGTAGGGAGCTTCTCACCCAGGAAGGCCTCCATGAACTCCGTGGCAGCATGGGTGGCCACCTGGGCCAGCTGTTCATGGCTGATATTCTGCAGCTGTGGTGGTCCTGGCTCCACACTCTGTAGCAGGACAAGAGTCCCCAGTACCAGCTGGGCCAGGTTGGGAGCTGAGGTCAGATTAGCCCCATTCTGCCGCCGGAAGTTGCTTCGAAATTCAGGGTCTCCAGCCACCCCAGTGCCATAGTACTCGCTGAGCAAGCGGCTGAGGGGTGGCTGGGGTTCAGGGGCCCTGCTCAGGTAGTCCCCAAGGATGGCCCCATCCAGGGCTCCATTGAGGAAGGCCATGGTCAGCGTGGATGCCTTGGGGTCCAGCAGTGTGAACTTCTGGGGGGCAGAGAGCTGGTCCCAGCAGCCTTCAGTTCCCAGGCCTGGGAGGCTCTTGTTCTGGGGATTCTGGAGGAAGGCCAGGCCCAGATCTGCAGCCAGGGTGATTGCCAGGAAGCTGTCTCTAGAGCTGAGTGATTTGGTTTTCCCTTTTGGTGAGGTGACTCTGGCATCTGTAGGGGTGATGTCTGGAGAAGCACCTGTGGGTCCAGGGGAGGCGGGGCCAGCATCCCAAGGGGTGGCTGGGGTCTCCAAGGGTAAGGTTAAGGTTAAAAATTTGTGCACCTGTAGCCCGGCTGTCAGTCCTGCCAGCAGAGGGTTCACAGCCACAGTGGAGCCATCAGGGGCCAGCACCACCCCGTACTCCTGCCCATCCTGCACATCATGTCGGGCCACCTCCTCAGCCAGGTCTTGAAGCTCTGGGTACAGTGGTGGAGGCTCCACTTCAGTGACCTTAAGACTTGGTACCGTTAGCAGGAGGTGGTGCAGGGGATGGAGGGGCCCAGAGCGCTGGGCTGTCAGAAGCCAGGCAGAGGCACTGTGCTTGACCTCAGTCTCTGGCGCCTTCTGCTCGATCTCAGTCAGGGCCTGGATGACAGAGTCCATGATCAGAGGCAAGGAAGCTATGGGAGAGAGAACGTGTCATCCAGCTCTGAACACCCCCATCTGACCCCACATTTTCTCCTTCTTCTAGATCCCCACCTCATAACCTGGTGACTCCCAGAACTGTCCTTGTGGACAGGGGGAAACTGAGGCAGTCAGACTTGTGTGTTGATCCAGCAGCTGGGAGCACTGGGAAGCCATGTAAGATTATAAGCAGGAGAAAAAGAGAGGCCAGGCTGGCATTCTAAGATTGTTTCCATAGTTGGCACAAGAGAGTGGATTTTCGGGGTGCTGAAAGAGAGACGGGGACATGGTGTGACAAAGACATAGGGGGGTCCCCAGATATTTAGAATAAAAGATTTAGCCAGGCATGGTGGGGTACATCTGCAATCCCAGAACTGGGGAGGCTGAGGCAGGAGAATCACTGCAAATTCAAGGCAACTTGGACACACAGTGAGATCCTGTCTCAAAAAACACAACAACAACAAAAAAAAGACATCATTTTGGATGATAGTTTTTGGGCAGGGCTGGCGCAGCATGTGGTGCCAGGGATCGAACCGCGGTCCCTGCAGCTGCCCAAGCTTTCCTAAGCAGGCGCTTTAGACCACTGAGCCATCCTGCCAGGCCCCTGTGGTTAGGAGTTTTAGAGGGAAAGGTATCTGGAAAGATGCCCAAGAAAAGAAGCAGAGTGGGATTGTGCCTTTTTAATGACTAAAAACTTTTTATTATTATCATCATTATTATTAGAGTTGTACTGTGTAGTTCAGGCTGGCCCCTCCCAGGAGGGTAAGTAGCAGTCCAGGTTGACTTTGAGCTTGTGGTGTCCTGCTGCCTCAGCTCCCAAGTGCTGGGACACAACATCTATTCCCAGCATGGAACTCGAAGCAACCTGCTGCTTCAGACTCCTGAGTGCTGAGATTACAGGCATGTGCCACCATGCCTGGCAAAAACCTCGAACTTACAGGTATTAGCTTAACTGGCCCAGAGCTGGGGTTATTGGATAAATCACCAATATTTATTAAACATTTACTATATGGCAGGACCCACTGTAGGTGGAGGGTGTGTGTGTGTGTGTGTGTGTGTGTGTGTGTGTTTGTGTGTGTGATTGGGTTTTAACCTAGGGAATACAGAGGGACACCCTCTTCTCAAGCCTTTTAATTTTTTCTCCTTGATACAGGGTCTGCCTAAATTGCAGAGGCTGGCCTCAAACTTAGGATCCTCCTGCTTCAGCCTCCCGAGTAGCTTTGGAGGCTACTTGGGTAGCTTTCTAAGTGCTGGGATTACAGGCATGCCCCACTGTGCCTGGCCCCCATTTCTATTTTGATTCTGTGGGGCTGGGAGCCTTTGAGTTCCCTGGTTGGAGGTTCCTTGAGCACTGGTCTCTCTGGCCTCTCCCCATTCAGGGCCAGACACTAACAGGGCTACTGTACACCTGCGCGGAGCTGAGAGTCTTGGCCCCAGGCCTTTGCCCTCCGACTCACCTGTTCTGGGTTCCAGCCATAGCAGCAATCCAAGCAGGATCCAGAGGACACTGTGGGGTCCCGTCGTGGGGCTCCAGACTCCAGGGGACATATCCGGTTGGCCTCAGCAAGAACCTCTGCAGTGCTGGAAGAGGACAGGTGGGAAAGCTGAGCACAGCCCTTGGCCCCTGTCAAAGTCCAGTGGTGAGTGACACTGTGGCTTCCCACAGAGCAGAGGGAGGCAGCAGGTATGTAGGAGCAGAGTGCCCTGGGTCAAGGTCGTCTGGGCCCCTAGGTCTCTCCCTCCTGTGCTGTCTCTGTCCCTGATGTTATGGGTCACTGAACCATCCCCATCCCACGAGGGTACTTTGGACTCCAGAAAATTTTTCCCATTTGTGAGAGAGGTAAAACAAAGTCCATCCAGCAAGCCCCGCCCTCCCCTTCTAGTGAAACCCCTGTAGCTACTGTTATCCACCAGGGGAGACTCTCAGGTGCCCGGTAAGAGCAAAGCATGCTGCCGTGGAGAGTGGGACATGCCTATAAGCCTAGAACTTGGGAGGCTGAGGCAGGAGGATCCCCATGAGTTCAAGGCCAGCCTGGGGGCTATATACCCAGACCCCATCTCAAAGAACAACCACAAAACTAAGAACAGGTTGTACAGGGCTGTTAGATTTTTCTGCTAGTTACAGTTGCCACAATTGTGACAAAATACTGAAATGATCAACATTAAAGGATGAAAGGTTTATTGTGTCTCATTATTTCAGAGCCTTTAGCCTACAGCAAGGCAGCAAATTTTGGTGGGAAAAGGCGATGAAGGAAACTGCTCAGTCCATGGCAGATGGGAAACAAAAACAGGAAGGGGCCAAGGTATCGATATCTCCTTTCAGGGCACAGTGACATGGCCTGTCTGTCTGTCTGTCTGTCTGTCTGACTGACTGACTGACTGACTGACTGACTGACTGACTGACTGACCGACTTTGATTTTGCTCAGATTCACCCAAAGAATGGGTGGCAGAACAAATATTCCCCTAGCCTCTTCGCTACCGGAGACTGAACTGCACTCAGGGCCTTGTCCATGCTAGGTGGTGCACTTTTCCTGAGCTGCACCCCCAGCCTTTCTATTTTATTTTGAGACAGAGTCCCACTAATTTGCCCAGCCTCAGCTGCCTGAGGAGCAGGCTGGTTGACACTGATGTGGCACCACATTCAGCTAGCACTGCCTTTGCTGAGGCCTATTCTAAGCCCACAGCAACCGACAGTGTTGACTGTTACTCAGTTGCGCTTCTGATCCCCAGATATAGCCAAGAGCTAGGGCTGGGCCTGAGCACTGGGGAACCTGGGGTTTGCTCCAGGAACTGCCTTCCAGACTCACCTGGGGGGACAGTGGGGGTCCTTCTACTTCCGTGGGTGCTTGTGGCTGAGTCCTAGTGAATGGATGGCCTCTCATTTATCCAGACATCCGGGGCGGGCCCATGAGGCTGGCCTGCTGTGCGTGGGAATGGCTTCTCTGCACCGCCCACCTGGAAGAATTCCCCTGGGCCTGGAACTTAGAATGAGTCAGGCCAGGGGAAGCCCAGAGTGTCCAGGACTGAAACCCTCCAGGGAGTCATACCTGGGACACACTAGGCTATCACGTGTTCTTCACCCACCACATAGCTGGGCACTGGAAGTAGGACACCAGGGGCTAGATGAATGTAATACATGCCCCATGGGCAGCATCCTCCTCTATGCCCAAGTCTCTAATTGGGGATTTGGGGACGAGGGGCCCTTCCTGGTGGCACCAAGTAGAGGACGTGGTCACTGCCTAGGGGAAGGCATCTTCCTTGGGTGCAGCTAAAAATCATTCGTCAAGATAAATTGATGGTGCCAGGTGTGGTGGTGCACACCTATGATCATAGCACTTGGGAGGCTGAAACAGGAGGATCACCATGAGTTCAAGTCCTGCCTGGACCATCACATGGATTCAAAGCCAACCTCACTACATAGCAAGACCTTGTCTCAAAAAAAAAAATTTTTTTTTTCAAATTTTTATGTGGTGGCATATGTCTGTGATCCCAGCACTGGGGAAGCTGAAGCATGAGGATTGCAGAGACTTGGAGGCCAGCCTGGGCTACATAGTGAGTGCAAAGCCAGCCTGCATTACACAGCGAGACCTTGTCTCAAAAAATCAAAAAAGCAGGAGGATAGCTCAGTAAATAAGTGCTTGCCTGGCAAGCACAGGGTCCTAAGTTCAGTCCCCAGTACTGAAAAAAAGAAAGTAGTCTAACTAAAACTTTGGCCAGGGAGATAGCTCTGTGGCACAAGTGCTTGACTGGTAAGTGCAAGGCTGTGAGCTCAAACCCTGGTCCTGCAAAAAAAAAAAAAAGCCTGGGATACTGCCCAGTAGTGCAAAGACTTGCCTGGTAAGTGCAAGGTTCTGAGTTAGATTCCTGGTACTAAATAAAATTATTTTGGATTTTATTTATTTTATTTTATTATTTATTTATGTTTTTATTTATGTATTTATGTATTTATTTTTTTTGTGTGTGTGTGTGTGTGTGTGTGTTTTTGAGACAGGGTCTCGCTATGCAGTTCAGGCTGGCCTTGAGCTCACTTTTGTAGCCCAGGCTCGTCTTGAACTTGCATCCATCCTCCTGCCTCAGCCTCCCTAGTGCTGGGATTACAGGCGTTCGCCACCACACCTGGCTTATTTTGGATTTTAAAAGGATTGTTTTTGTTCTGTGTTTTGAGACAGAGTCTCACTCTGCAGTTTAGGCTGGCCTTGAACTCAGGACTCTCCTGCCTCACTCTCCTGAATGCTGGGATTACAGACACGTTACCAGGCTGAAAAAAAAAGATTCCTTTTTCAAAAATTCAGGCTAATTTTAGGTTCACAGAAACATTAAGCAGAAAGCTCAGAGATTGCTCTTGAACTTCCTGGTCCCGTGGAGGTACAGCTTTCCGCATTGTCAGCATCACCCACCTAGGCGGTGGGTTGGTCACAGTCAATGAAATCTACCCTGTCTCATTGGTATCACCCAAAAGTCCATGGTCTCATTTAGGGACTCATTTTTTTTTTTTTTTTTTTTTTTTCTTTTCGAGACAGGCTTTTGCTCTGTAGTTCTTGATAGTCTTGAACTCACTTTGTAGCCCAGGCTGGCCATCAACTCACAAGGAATCCTCCTCCCTTAGCCTCCCGAATGCTGGGATCATAGGAGTGTCCCACGATGCCCAGCATCATGAATAAAACATTAAGAATTTAAATGACAAGATCAGTTACAGTCTTGTGCAAGACATATTGGAGCTAGAGACCAAAGGAAAATTCAGGAAACGTGATCTCATCTTCCTGTTTCACCTGTCTTGCCCTAATTCTGGCCCTGTGTCTACTAGGAGTAGAGCCCCCAGGACACTAGAAGATGGCTTTTACATGAGACCCTGACTTTGTGGCTTCCCGGCTTGGCAATGACCAGGATTGAGCAGTAGGGATTATAGATTTGTCTCTCTGTTCCTTAAGCTCCATGGGGCTGTGTTTATGGGGTCCCTGGCATGCTTGTTTAGCCATTCATTTATTCCCAGTTTGTCCAGCAGGAGGCCATGATCAGAAATGTCGTGTAACTGACTTGAGGTCACACAGCTGGAACCTGGGGAAGGAGAAGGCTGGAAGCCCAGTGCTAGTTTCCATTAGTCACCAGGCTAGCCAGGAATGGCAGTGTGCATGCACCTAGATACTTAGGAGGCTGAGGGGAGAGCACTGCTTGAGTCCAAGAGCTCTGGGGTCAATCAGCGTGGGTCAGAAATCCAGCCAGATCAAAGCATCAGCCCAGAGCTGAATTAGGATCAGAGTAATTATGAAACTCCAAGAAGGGGACAGGAGCCAGGCATGGCGGTGCACGCCTGCGATCCCAGCACTTGGGAGGCTGAGGCAGGAGGATGCTATGAGTTTGAGGCTGGCCTGGACTACATGGAGAGATCCTGTCTCAAAAAAGGAAAAAAGGGGCCCAGCGGGATGGCTCAGTGGTCTAAAGCGCCTGTTTGGGAGCTTGGGGGGCTTCAGGGGCGGCAGTTCAATCCCCGGCACCGCATGCTGTGTCAGCCCTGCCCTCGGGGCGGGCTGAGCCGGTCATAAAAAATGACTGAATAAACAAAGGTTCTGAAACAAGAAAAAAAATAAATAATTAAAAAAAAAAAAAAAAAAAAGAAAGAAAAAAGGAAGAGAGGTTTGGAGGCATGCCTCAGTGAGTTTCCTGCCTAGGGTTTCATGGGCCAGTGGGTAGCAAGGCTTAATTTCTTTTGAAGGGGCCTGGAGATGTAGCTCAGTGGTGAGTGCTTGCCTAGAACTGGGGAGGCTTGGGATCCATCAGCAGCACCATCAACGGGAGGAAAGAATCCTCAAAAACAACCTTGGAATTAGGGCAGAGCCTACTTTGTGTACAAGCTAGGGGCAGGCCCCAGCCAGTGGGACTCCTGGGGGTATAGTTTGTGTCTAGATGGCCCCAGGGCTCACAGGTGAGCTTTTGGAAGATGACTGGATCACGGTGTTTATAGCTACTTTTCTTTTTTTCCGTTTGTTTTTTTTGAGACAGGGTCTCGCTATGGAGTTCAGGCTGGCTTTCAACTCTCCAGGTAACCCAGGTGGACTGAGTGCTGAGATTAGAGGGGTACACTACCATGCCTGGGCTTACAGAACTAATTTCTTATTAGCTGCCTGGTAGGAGTCAGGGTCCGATCAAAAGAGATGTCAAACCGAGCGTGTGGCCCGGAAGCGTCTACCTATTGCGCTTACCTCTCCCTTCAGCCTCTGCTTTCTGTCTGCCATGCCTTGAGCAGCTTGCCTCCCCTGCGTCCTGTGCCATGCCATCCTGCCTTGAGCCACACAGCTATGGCCTGAAACCTCTGCAAACTGTGAGCCCAAATAATCTCTCTTCCTGGAAGGGCTGGCCAAATATCTCAGCAGATTAAAGCACCTGCAAGCAGGTGCAGGTGTCAGGTTCCAGCCCTGGGCCTGCTGTGCCACCCTGCTCCCCCCTCCCCCACCGCTGAGACACAATTGAGACTGGACGTGGTGGCACTGTCTGTAATCCCAGTTCTTGGGAGGCTGTAAGCAGGTGGATCACTACGAATCCAATTTACTAGAGAAACCCTGAACACCCCGTAAACCCTTCTTTAAAATACAAAAAGAAAAAATAAAAAGAATAATAAACTCTCCCCCTTGAAGCTACTAGTGTTGGTTACTGTGTTTCAGGGGCCAGAGAGGAGCCAAGGTCTCTGATTATCCTGTCTTCTTCCCTGGACTGGGGTCCTCCCTTGGAAACTAGCCTATGTTTGCAAGTCTAGGATTTTCCCTTTCTCTCTCTCTCTCTCTCTCTCTCTCTCTCTCTCTCTCTCGGCTAATAGATGGGGTGCCCGAAAGTGCCCAACCATAGGCTTGTGAGTATTAGGGAAGATTTGCTGGGGACTTGAAAAACTTGATGGAGGGGAGGCTGCAGGGTCAGTTTGGGGCTGGGCCCTGAAGCCTTCAGGCATTCACATGCCAACAGGCCTGAGCCGGCTGGGTGGTGTCGTGGCCAAGGACACCATGACAAATCACCCTGTGCTCTAGATTTCTATATCTTCTCATGAGGCCCACCCCTTAGGAGGGGTCATGGCCCTCCAGGCCACTGGCTGGGGTGTGGGGCCAGCTCTGGAGGGCAACCAGGACCCTGTGCTCTCAGAGAGACTGCATGAGAGCGGGAGGAGAAGAAATTCGGGGTCAGGTCTCAGCTTGCGGTTGAGTTAGTTGTGTTGTATGACAAAAAATGTTTTTTTCGAGATAGGGTCATGCTATGTAGCCCAGGTTGGCCCCAGATTCACAGCATTCCTCCTGCCTCTGCCTTTCTAAGTGCTGAGATTACAGGTATGTGCCACTATGCCCAACCAGCTAAGTTTTTATGCATGAAGTTTTTATTTTTGTGTTATTTTTGGTACTGGGGATTGAACTCAGGACCTTGTACTTGGCAGGTAGGCACTTAGGCCACTGAGGTACCTGAGCTATCTCCCCAACCCTACATAAAGTTTCTAATCTCACATTCAGCCCTGTGTAACCACCACCACAGTCAAGAGACAGAACTGTTTTACTACTGAAAAGCAATCACTTCCTGTTATTATCCTTTATATTTGCCCTGCTCTCCCCTTCCAGTGCAAGGGCAATCACTGAAGTGGTTTTCACTTCCATGGTTTTGTCAAAATGTTTTCATTGTGAGGAAAAGAATCTACATTTATTGCTGGCTGTGGCAGTGATATAGCAACACAGGAGGAATAAAATAAATGCTCAAAACTAGAAAAAATAAAGTTAAAAAGTTCATTATGGAGCCGGGTGTGGTGACTCCTGCCTGTGATTCCAGTACTTGGGAGGAGCACTGTGAGTTTGAGGCCAGCCTGGCGTACAGAAGGAGACCCTGGGCCAGGGAGATGCCTCAGGGGCATAAGCACTTGCCTGGTGAGTGCAAGGTCCTGAGTGTGATCCCTGGTACAAAAAAAGAGAGACCCTGTCCCAAAACACAAAACCAAACCAAAACAAAACAAAAAAAACAAACAAAAGAAAAAGAATAAGAGAGGATAAAGAGAAGCAGAATCCAATGGTAAACTTGTCCACCAAGTCTGGCTGCAGTGGGCTGGACTGAAAACATTAACTCCAGCAGATCCAGTTAGGACTGGGCAGGGGATAGGGCCAGCCAGATAGCTCAGTGGAATAAGTGCTTTTTTGGCAAGCACAAGGTCCTGATCTGATCCTTGGTACCACCAAAAAAAAAAAAAAAAAAAAAGAAGAGAAAAGAAAGAGACTGAGCAAGGGAGAAAGGGAGAGGGGAGGGAGAGGGGAGGGCAAAGGAACAGAAAGAAAATAAAAGGCAAAAATATTTTTATAAATAAGGAGAGAAAGGGGCTGGGGAGATAGCTCTGTGGCAAAAGTGCTTGCCTGGCAAGTGCAAGGTCATGAGTTTGAACCCTGGTCCCACCAATCATAATAATAATAATAATAAT
>PVJA010009501.1:0-28711 GCA_004027025.1 Myocastor coypus
AAAAAAAAAAAAAAGTATCCTGAAGACATTTTTGCAGAGTAGCTTAGGGTATTAGGCCATGCTCTAATATTCAACCCCAAGACTTGGCCCCATGCATCTTTTGGTTTGCTTTTGTTTTATACGACTGCAAACCTGTTGAGAGAAGCCTTGCTTCTGTTTCAGGGACTCCAGCTGTGTCTACAGATAGCTTAAGAAAAGAGAACCCTTGTGAAGACCTGGAGTACTAAGCAGGGGTTGATTTCTTAAGCGTGTTACACTCTTTCTGCAAAGATTGCTCCCCAACAGTTGCTGTTTTGGTTGAAAAACAAATGGATGCACTCCTTTCCCCGTCTCCATGAAGGCTGCACTGCCCTAGGATGATGTCTGAGGCCAAGCTCTGTGATTTACGGCTCATGTTACTGAATCTATCCACAATGCTCAGTTGAATTAAGTACTCCTTAGAACCAGACATTTCATAAAGAAGAAAGTACCATTCACTGTGCACATGGATAAAGAGAAAAGATAGACATATGATTGGCTGACTGGTCCTCCTGTGGCCTTGGTGGAGGATTCCTGGGGTCTGTGCTGCTTCTTAGGGTGGTGGGTGACTGGTAGGGCCTCACTTGTGCTGTGCTCGGGCCATTCCCTGTTTCTGGCTCAGGCCACAGCTGGAGGAGGGTTGGGATTGAGGGTATGATCTTTAAGGGGCAAATGTAACAGCTATCATAGCAGCCTCCGGCTGCACTAGGACTCGTAGCAAAACTTGACTTTGCCGTTACCCGTTCTCCCATGGCTTCCACAGAGGGGAGGAGAGTGGAAGAAGTGAGGGCTGGGTGTAGATAAGGGTGGGGCTGTCTCTCATTGGGTATTTTTTGGGGAGGGAATGAGATCTGTGAGTTGGTAAAGATTCTGCTGTTATTAACTTTTATTTTGTTTAGAGGAACACATTCAATGCACTTAAGACACCTTTCTTGGGGCCAACGAGATAGCTCAGTGGTCTAACACACTGCTTAGGCAAGCTTAAGCAAGTGCTCAGGGACCACAGTTTGATTCCTGGTACCACATGTCACGCTAGCCCTGCCCCCAGGGTGGGCTGAGCTGGCCACAAAACCAAAGCAAAAACTACCTTTCTGACCCATGCTGTGCTGTGGACAGAGTCTCAGTCTTCACTTTGTTGGCTTCTGGGTTAGGTCGTTTCCCAAACTGTGCCTCTCCGAAGCGAGTGCAGTCCCAGCAGGGCTTTGCTGCGCTGAGAATGGATGCTGTTCCCTCCTGAATGCTTAGCCTCTGACTCTGGGCTCGCTCATGTGTTCTCTTTCTCTCTCTCTCTCTCTCCTCTCACTTAGTCCCTCCCTCTGGAAACTTTTATTTTGTCTTTTTAGGTATTTGGTACAGGGTTTCACCACACAGCTCACACTTGTAGCAAGCCTCCTGTTTTCAGTCTCCCCAGTGCTGGGATTAGTCTTTTTGTCTTCATTTTTAATGGGCAGTTCAAAACTCTGGAGTATGTGATTGCATGGCCTCTGCTTTAAATAGGATGTCAGGCAGTACTCATATTGATGGCTCCCTGTACATAAAGAGTTATAGCATACTTCAGTTCCCACGCTTCTGTTTACAAAAAATTTAGTTCATGAACAGTTGAAAAATATAGTAATTAAGATGAAAAACTAAGTAGATGGGCTTCTCTTTGGTGCATGTGCAGTGTCTGTGTCCCTGCAGTGGGTGTGGGTTGTAATAAACAGGGACACCGCAGCACCTGCTTCCAGGGCTGAGCACAGCTGGTGGAGCAGAGGTCAAAAGCTCCTCTCTTTCTGTGCCTTCTGGGGCCTGAAGCAGAGAGCAGAGGTTGCCTGCTATGGCTGCTGGACCAGGTCTGCCTCACCTCCTGTCCTTATACAGCCCAGAGAACCAAAATAATTTTACATTTTTAAGTGGATGGGAGAAAAAACACAAAAGAACACTTTATGACATGAGAAACTTGCATGAAATTCAAATCTGAACACTTCTAAGTCGGAAAACAGCTGAGCCCATCATTCCTGTCGTGTCTGTGGCAGCTGAGGAGCTGCCACAGAGCCCTGGTTGCCTACGAACTTGGAACAGAGTTTGCCAGCCCTCTGCGTAGGTGGTGCAGCTGAAGGTGTACCCTAGGCTTATGCTGAAGACTCGGAAGAGACACTGTGGTGTCCCATGATTGAGCTCGGGGTGTCCTGTGTCCTCATCTGTAATCAGAAGGTGGGTGTCACAGGCACCTGCCCAAGTGTCCTGTGCTTCTCGCAGTTGTGCAGCCTGTTGCCTCTCTCAGGGCCCAGTTCCCTCTTTGCAGGTCTTCAGGCCCAAGCAGAAATTGAGCCCTGAGGGACGGGTCCCATTTGATTTGTAGCACTCAAGAGTGTAAAAATAATACCTCAACCACTTTGACAAGGAAAATGATTTTAATGCTTTGCATGTAAACAGTCTTACTATTTTGCATATTTTATATTTGTAGAGTAATTCAGCGTTTAAAATTTAACACAAAACGTTTTTTTGAATGATGGATGAATGTGTTCATCAAGGAATATATTCAACAAGGAAATCACTTTGTTCCATAAAACTTCTTGCAGGGAATTTGTATCTACAGAAAGATATGTGATTTCCTTAATCAATTTGTTGTGCAAACAAGGGGAATGTTCATATTTTTTTTTCTTTTTTAGAAAAAGCGTTTTGTGGAGAGAATTGTGTTTACAGAATGGCACCCACTGTTTGTTCTGGTTTTAGGAGGTGTCCTAAGGAGAGGTGTTGTCTGTCTCCAAAACACAGGGTGGCACTGGGCATCCACTTGAGAATAACAAATAGCAAAATAGCCTTTCCCTGCTGTGGGCGCTCATGCTGAGTGCCTTTTATTACCTTGATTTTCATGTAGAGCCTAAAGGTAGCATGAAGCCACACCTGACAGAGACCAGAGGGACAAAACCAGAGGAGGGATAGGGAAGAGTTTGTGTGAGTTTGTGTGGGGAGAGAGAGACAGAGAGACAGAGAGACAGAGAGACAGAGACAGAGACAGAGAGAGACAAACACACACACACACACACACACACAGAGAGAGAGAGAGAGAGAGAGAGAGAGAGAGAGAGAGAGAGAGAGAGAGAGTTTGTGTTTCAGCCACTGGAGAAGGCCAAGGAATCAGAGGCATACAGAATGCAAAACTGCAGGACCAGGAAACAGGGATGGAGAGAAAAGCAGGCAGGGTGGGTGCCTTAGGAGGAGAAGGGCATGGCAGGGTGAGACCACAGGGAGCAAAGGGAAGGACCAGTGGGGGTGGGGATCTGTCCTCGGCTGTTGGATTCTGGGTATAAACCAGTAGATTCAGGAGCATAGATTAAGTCAGCTGAAGAGGCTTCCATGAAATTTCTGAGGTACTGGTGGGGTGCACGGAGGACAGGTCAGTCCACAGTCACTTTCTCCTGCTTTATCTTCAAGTCTGCTCCTGAGCCCAGCCCTAGATTCTTCCTTCAGGCAAAGTCCTGGACCTCTGGGTCGATTTGCCCTCCTCATTCACCCTAAAGCCCAGCTTCCAGTGAGCCCCAGCCACTGTCCTGTCCTCTGCCACCCACCACCTGGCTCCTCCATCCTGGCTTGGCCCTGGCCACTCCATCACTGCCTCCAGGTGTCTGTTTCCCTGGGCTCTCTTTGTCTCCTGGAACGTGGATATCCACAGTGTAATTCACCACTTTTTTTTTTTAAACATCTGGGCTCTCACTGTCCAAATTCCCTGGGCCCCAAGAGCAGCCACCTCCTCTGTAGGCAGCAACTGGACTCACTGTGAAATTCTTCCATCCATTGACTCAGGTGAAACTGCTGCGTTCAGGCTGGTGTCCCTCGTAGGACGCTATGCCCTCAGCTGTCTGTACAGGAAGCCTCCTTCCCAACTCCAGCTCCCTTCTTCCTCTGTCAACCCTTCCCTGCTAGCTCCTGGCTGAAGGCTTGGAGAGCTGCATGGGTTGGGAGGATGGCTGACTCCTGGGCAGGGGACTCAGGTTTCAGGGTGCCAGTAGGTGAAACACTGCCCAAAAGAGCAGCTGGGGTATAAGACTTCCAGGAACCCCCTTCTGTGTGAAGGCAACAAGGGAAACCTGGCCATTATTAAAGGGTGTGGCAATTCCAACTGAAAAAGGAACAGACATTGCCCAGGGCCCTCTGGAGCTTATTTTGCCCGGGGACAGATGCACTGGTTAAAACCATGCATCTTGGTCACAGTCACCTCTTTATGGTGTCAGTGAAGTGCCCAGGAGGTTTAGGGTGCTGTGTGGCTTAGGGGTCTGAATTAACCAGATATCCTCAGGCTACCAATCAGTTGTTGCTCCCCTTGTGGGGCTGTGCTTGGCTTACAGTTTCCTGGGGCCTGGCACCAGGAGAGAAGGCAGCACCTTCCCTCATTAGGGCCAGCAGTCTGTGGAGAGCGGACATTTGCGTTCAGTGATGCTCATGGTTTCTGTGTGTGCCTGGGATTTTAATGTCTGTGTGCTGTCTGGTTTAGTATTCATCCCACTGTTTTGCAAAGGTGCACTTTCTTGGATGATAATGGAGAGGGCCCCAGTATCTGTGATTTTCCTGCCCATCACTTTTCACTGAGGCACAGGTCGGGGGTGGGGGTGGTCCTGACTGCTGGTCCTTCCTGCCAGAATGGATGGCCTCTTCTTTTCCCAGGACACAGGGCCTGGGGCTGTGTCTGGGACAGGAGGTGCAGTATCTGTCCGCACTGCCAGTGGCATAATGAAGCCAAGTGAAGACAGCCAGTGTCCCTCCTAGGGGCATCACATGTTCTCTGGCTGCTGTAGACCCTCTCCCTATCTTCTGAGCTCCTGGCAGTGCCTCCTCCCCACTTTGATAACATCTCCAATCTTTGCTGGGTCTCATACTCTGTCTCCGGTTCCTCCTCATCCTCCGTTCTTCATGCTCTCCGAGTACTACAGGTTGTTCACCATGTGGCCCCTGCTGTCCTAACACTAAATGTGCTAGTGTCTTTGGAACTCAGTGGCCCCTTTGCCCTGCAGTCCCGCCGCTGCTCGCAGCCCACCCTTCTGTGGAAGTGTGCTTAGCCCTTCAAACCGCTGTTTTCTCACTGCTGGTTTCTGTTCTGCTCTGGCCCCCTGCTCCCCGCACTGATCAGCCTACCCCACGCTGTGATCCTGTCTACTCCTTCAGGTGCATTGTCTACACTGGCCCCCACATCCACAGACAGCATCATATTCCAAGTCTTAAAATCTTAGAGATAATGAAAAATAATAAATGGAAAATAAAAATCACACATGACCTTCTCTTTCAGATACTGACTTTGTTCCACTTGTAAGGTGTTTACCTCTTGCCACAGGTACATGCATGCACATACAGACACACACACACACACACACACACATATATACATACACATGCAGTCTTTTGTGTGAACATGTATCAGAACATATATGAGAATTAATCTAGTTTGACTGAATGCTAATGATGGGGCTTGGAAGTCAGTGTTTAGCTGTGATTTTGACTGAAGTCAAAGATTGCCACCACTGAAAGCAAATCTGACATTTTAACAAAAAGAGGTGGTAGTATTGTGGTTTATGAGTAGTAGTCATGTAGAAACTTGCTGTCTGGTTAGCAGTGGCCGTGTCTGGGCAGTGTTCTTGCCTGGTGCTCCTGTGCTGCACATGTGACAGTCTGTGACACAAATGATGCCCGTCTGCAAGTGACCTTGGTGGGGAGCAGCGTACCCTGTGAACAGTGGCCTCCCAAAGATTTCTCCTCTTTTTGTTCTGCTGTCTTTCCTCTTCTTACTATGTCTGTACCAATAATGACTTACAGTAGATGCTGTCACATGACTTGGGAGGTTTTCCACCTTATTCTTAAGGCAACAAACAATGCAGTTGGCTATTAATTCATTTTTGTAGCAATATGAAAAGTCCAGGTAAGACCTTTTTTTGAAAAATACATGATCTAAACAGAAACAACAATAAAAAAATTAAATCTGAAGGCCAGACCAAACAGTTCCACAGAGATAGGAATTATGATGTTCTCTAATAGTCTCTTCTGCTTATTTTATTATTATTTTGGCTCTATTCACATCTTGGCTTAGATGGAATCTAATAGTCTTTGTATGCTACCAAGTCAGTGCTTTTTCTTTCAATATTTGTGTCATTTCCTACTTCTTTTTATATTTAACCATTTGTTAAAATTCTTAATAATTGCATCTGCACATAAATTTTTGTGCATGTAATTAATAGTTCCCACCATATGCTCCCAGATCATCACACATTTCATTCCTGCAACGATGCTTTTCTATTTATGACATGTCTGATTGAGTGAATCAAAGCATCCACACATCCACACATGTACCATGACGTCAGGGTGACCTGTGTATCCTGTGACCATGAGTCATAGACAAGCTCAGGGGTGCTAGAAATGCTTTTGAAATAGGTATTTGACTGTCTGTCCTTTCAGAGGCTGAGGCCTGCGTCCAGAAGCTAACCCCAAACCATAGGTTTGGGGCACATGGGGTGTTTGAAGCTGAATTTGATGGATCTGTGACAGATATATTTGGGTAAGAATTTGCATCCTGCTTTATTAACTCACCCTTAGCATTTTCCTGCATTATTGCTCTTTGAAATCAGATTAAATGGCGAATGATTTTTACCTGCCTGGTCATTCCATAGTTTACAGCTTTTGTCTGTGTGTCACAGGTGTTCATTTGTTTGGTTCCTGCTCCCTCTTTCTCTAGACACCACCTTGCATCTGGGTTCTCTGCCTCTTCCTTGTACACTCTTAATCCACATGCAGAGGCCCCTGTGGTAATGGAAAACTGTGCTCCCTCTTTTGCATGGATGGACTTTCAGGTGCCAGGGGACAGCTTACACCTCCTGGTCTACCTCCTCCACCCCGGGGTCCTTCTATTTTCAAGTGTGGAGAATCAGCCCTCAAGCCCTTCACACGTCTCTGGCCAGCAGCCTACCAGTGTGCTTCCTTATGGGGCCTCCCTAGCCTTCTCTGGGCTCCTGGTTCCCTGTGCTCAGGCCTTCAAAGACTGCACTCTAGGTTTTGGCCCAAGCTCTCTCTCCCCTTCTTGGAAGCAGTCCTGCCTTGGGACACCAGGATTCTAATACAGGCATTGCAGTTTGGGTTCTGCATGGCTGATGGCCCCCACCCTGCTCTGGTGCCTGGTGGCTGTAAGGCTGTTAGACTGGCTCTAGAACAAGATGGCATGTGGGTGGATTTGGCATCGTGTTTGGACCTTGGCTCCTGCTTTGTGTCTCCCAGATTGGACCACATGGACTGCAGTACCTTGGACAGTAACCTCTACCTCTCCTATCCCGGAGCTGTTGCTTCCTCTCCTTGCTAGGTCGGTGCTGTTCCTCATTTTCATAAGGTCTGCACACAGGTGCCAGCACTGCAGGAAATGAAAGTGGAGTCGAAGTGCATGGACACACGTAGGCACAGGAGCTGGAAGCCCATGCCTCTGTCGCTAGCTGAGGCAGAAGTCTCTTTCCCCTTGCTACCTTGGGACAGGTGTGCTCCCTAATGCTAGAGTCCCCTGCCTGCTCAGAGGGGCCCCAGCCAACCCACAGGGGCTGTCCAGCTCAGATACAGTTAAGGAAGCACTGCCCCCTTTCCTGGATTTGTTGACCACCTCTTCCCATTTCTGTGGCCTCCGGCCCCACTGCAGAGCCCCAGGCACAGCCTCCTGTGGGGTGGGGCATTGTGGAGAGTCACACAGAGCTTGTTATGGCCTGGCCAGGACCTGGGCCCAGAGCCCCAGATGTCCAGGCTGGCGATTGCTGTGTGCATTGGGCTGTGAAATTCCCACCCCCAGGACAATCTTTGAGAAGCTGCCTGTCCTGCCTCCCATCCAGAAGTGGAAGGGACACTCCCTGTGTACATGTCAAGGAAAATCTTTCCTGGTCTTGCACGGAAACGTTTTGGTAAGAAGCTAGATATTTTAAGCATGTATGTGTATGATTGCACGGGAAATCCAAGGAACAGATTTTTCAGAACCTAAGCAGTTAATGTTGGAAATTTTGCTGCAAATAAATTGATCAGTATGCAAGACAGTTGTCACGGCTGAATCATGGTCCACAGTTAAGGTAAACAGATCTGTGATGACATTTTCTGAGCAGAATACAAATGCAGCCACATTTCCTCCCAGAGGTTCCTGACATTTCTTCTACTCGGAGAGCAGATTCTGCTAAGAAGGTGTTGGTCATAAGGAAGAAGGATCTTTGTTTAATCCCTCTGAAAAGGTAGGGCTGTGCTATTTGATGTGCTTTCAGGGAAAAGAATTGTTCTCAGAGAGCTAGATGTTGGGGAGACTGCATTTCTTTGGTTAACTGCTTCTCCTCCTCTCCCACCCATGGAGAGAGAGCCTTTTGGCTTTTTATTTATCTGAATGATCATCACACTATCATCTGTGGTCGCACTGTGAAAGTTTGCATGTCATTAGTGTTTTCTCAATGTGAAGATCAAGGTATGAGGATGAAGAAATATTTTTCTTGTTTGAATTCACATGGAAGAGTAGGAGGCACAAGATGTCTCTTTTTCATGTCCTCCGCTTCTTTTCATCTTATTGCTCTCAAGTTTCGCCATTTTCCAGGCTTTCCTAACTATGCCTTGCTATAGGAATTCTGCACAGTATGTCTGCATTTGAAATGTGACATGATCTGTAGCTGGATGCTGCTTCCAAAGCCAGATATGTGTTTTTCTTAAAATCATGGTGAATCTTGCAAAATCCTCAGCTTGTATTTCTTTTAGGATGAGTTTGCAAGCCCACTGCCACTCTGCCGAAGGCATACAGTGGGAAGCGAGCTTGGGGTGGGGGAGATATTTACACTGGGGTCCAGCTGCTGTGGACACAGATGTTTCTGTCTGGGCAGTTGCTGCTGGCTATGACCAGGGACTTGAGCAGAGCACCATTTGTAGCAGGAGGTGGGGGTTGCTGTTGGGGTGAAGGATCAGCACGAGACAAGAGTGAGGGGTCTCCTGTGTGAGTCTACTTAGAAAGTCAGGAGCAGTTGAAGGAATGCATTTTGGGAAGAGTATCTTTTTTCCTGTGCTCACTCCTGCCCTGGGCGTCCTTCAGGTCTACTGCAGATTAGCACTGGGTGGCTTCCTCCAGGAAGCCTGCCTGGGGTCTTTGAGTCATCTCCAGTCCCTCCAGTGGGCATGGCTCTCACAGTGTGAAACCACCCAGCTACACGTCTGCACCATGCCCCGTCTTGGACCTTGTTTCTAACTCTGCAGCTTTAGTGCGGCTCCTGGCTCCAAATAGAAGCTTTACAGGTGCTGCTAGGAACGCAGACAGGCCCCTGTGTCCTCGTGGCAGCCTTCAAAGAAGGGAGGAGGGTCCCAATTGGGGAACAGATGGAGAAACTGAGTCAGATGGTTGCAAGGTGAGGACCAGAAGCAGGTTCCTGTGGGCCCTGGCTTATGCCCCTGCCTGCTGCCACACTAGGCACAAGCCTGGGCACTGGGGAGAGGCACACAGGTGGTGCTGCACCATATGTTTCTTTCCACTTAAGATTGCCCTGAGCAGTGGAGGAGGATCAGGTGACCAGGGCTTTTTAGAGCTTTCCCTTTTTGGGCCCGACGCCGACACATTGTTATTCGAGGCGGTGATGTCACGTCCTTCCTCTTCATGGCACCACCATTCCTTCCTTTCCACTTCTCACCTGGGCACCTGTGACTGGCATGATTTCCTGGAAGTGCAGGTATGGTGCAAAGGGGTCCCAGGGCCCTGCTAGAGAGACTGAAAGCAGGTGTCTGAGAAGTAAGGTTGGAGCTGAATCTGATTCGGTGAGAAGTAGGCTCTGTGAAAAGAGGAGTTGTCTTGCTGGAGGTCAGAGCATGTACAAAGGCCCTGAGGTGGTGTGTGTGTGTGTGTGTGTGTGTGTGTATGTGTGTGTGTGTGTGTGTGTGTGTGTGTGCGTGCGTGCGCAGTGTGGTGTGTTTGAGACTGGTGGGGCAGTATGGTGGATTAGGTGCTGGGGGAGAAGGCGGGAAGGGTGGGGGCTCTGGGTGACCAGGACAGGGAGCTCTGCACTGTGTGAGAGACAAGGAGCATATGAGAGGACTTGGGGCAGGACCAGGGTCATCCTCAGAGGTGCTGTAGCTGCCTCGTGCCTGGGAGAAAGTGGGGCTGTGCTGGCTGCCTGGGGTTCACGAGGGGAACCATAGCGCCATGGGGTTGGAGGGGCTGAGGGGCAGGAGGCCAGGGACAGTGCCTGGAAAGCAGGACAGAGGCTCAAAGCAGCAGGTAGGGGCAGCAGAGGATGAGTGCCAGCACTGCTGTGGCCCTAGGGTAATGGTGGTTCTTGAGTGGGTGACAGGGCCATGTGACAGAAGAGACAGGGACTGTGCTGAGTGTTCATGCAAAGGACAGCTCTGTGTGTCTGCGCTTTAGGTGGGCTGGAGTGGGGTGTGTGTGTGTGTGTGTGTGTGTGTGTGTGTGTGTGTGCATGCATGTGTGTGTGTGTGTGAAGCCCTGTGCAGTCGCTGGCAGGGGTATGGGGGCTGGGCAGTGGGTAGGAGACTCAGCTCAGCACTGCTGTACCCTGAGGGCTGAGACCTGGCCTGTGGCCCTCCACCCCGTGTAGGTGGGCTGAACCCCAGAGCCACAGTGAGGCAGCCCAGGGTGCAGTGTTCCTGAGGTAAGCACTTCGGGAGGGTCCACAGTGGGCTGTTACCTTCCTGCATCCCTGTGAATCAGAACCAGAAAGCAGAATCAGAAGTAATACCATTCCTCAGGGTGAGGGAGTCACAGTGGGCTTCATGAGCACTTCGGGTGTGGCTGTCCTCACCCGTACGTGCACATGTGCTTGCTCTTTGAGCACCAGGTGGGTGCTTTGATCACTTTGATCCTCATCACCGTGGAAGGTTTGGGCTTTACTATCCCCATTGTATAAGTAGGGAGCAGGGGCACAGGACTGGTATGAGCACAGGGGTTATGTAAACATCCCCACACGGGCACAGATATGCACGCAGCGTCTATTTACAAAGACATAATTTTCTTGGAGAAAAGTAATAGGTCACAGGGAAAATTACTTTTATCAAGCATCATGAATAGATGATCTTCCATCTTCACAGTAGCCATGTTTTCCTTATTTATAGGTGAAGCACCTGAAACCTGGCAAGGTTAAGTAGCTTCCCTATGACCCACAGCTAGATCGAGGGACTGCTGAGTATGGGCATTTCCTGTGTGCCATGCCACCTCCATCCGGGCTGTGACCCAGTATTAAGGGTGTTCCTTTTACTGGGGTGGGATCTGCCAGGCCACCTGGCCCTGCCCAGGCATTGAGAGGTGGTGAAGATCCTCCAGTGGGTGGCACCCCTGTGTGACCCTGCTGTACCATCCTTGCTGTGTGGCCAGGGCATGGTGTGGCCTGACTCTGAGGAGTGCCCTTGGCACATCTGCCTCACAGGTAGGTGGACATAAATCACAGTGAGGAGGTGGCAGGTGCTGGGGACACAGGTGGCTCTTATAAGTCAGCTCTTCATTGCTGTGACAGAATACCTGAGGAAAACAGTTTAGAGCAGGAACGATTTGTTAGCATTCAAGGCTTTAGAGGTTCGTTGGCTGGCTCTAGGGCTTTGGTCCTGGAGTGAGGGCATGTATCGGGGAAGAAGAGGGCCAGGGATGAATTGTGCCCTTCTAGAGGTGTTCCTGGTGACCCACCCCTCCTGTGCAGCTGCCGCCTGGTCCTTCCTGCCCCCACAGGCCATTCAGTTATGGGCCAGCAGTGGCTTAACCTGATCCCATGAGGCCAGAGCCATCACAGCTGGGTCACTTCCCCAAAGCCCCTTCTGGACACTGTGCCTTGTAGGGAATAGGCCTGGCGCATGGGGGGACGTGGGGTTGTGGGGGAGTGGTGGAGGGCATTTCATGCCCAAACTGTGAGGGTTCTCATATCCTTCGTGGTGGAGACAAGATTTCCCCTTCCTGTGAAGGCAGTCCGTTCTGCTGTTGGACATTGCCATTACCACAGAGAATCTCCCCTTCCTTGGCTGTGTCTTTTCATTCATTACTTCTGGCTCTCCAGCTATGTGTGGTTTCTCTCGTGCCTTCTACGGAAGACAGCTTGGAAGTATTTATTATTCTATTTGTGATCGTTCTATTAACACATCACTAAGTAACATTAAAATAGCACATGGCCCTTGGGGAAAAACTCTAGTATATTCAAAAAAGAAAAGGAACTTTTGGGAGAAAATAAACCACCTATTATTTTTGGACTAGTTAAGTTTAATACAGTGTACTTTTACCTGTCAGCTGTCTTCTACATGCGCGTGTGTGCACACACACACACACACACACATGCACACATGCACACACATGTGTGCACACCCACACACATATACACACCCTTTCCATACTGTCCTCAGACTTCCTTGTGAGGCCCGAAACCTTTAGTGTGTCTTGGTTTGTGGGGCTGAGCTGTCCTCCAAGGAAGGCTATCTTCTTTATGAAAAGTTTTAACTATCATAGTTTTACTGTTCGCTATAAATTTAACAGCATTTGTAGTTGAATTTTACCTTAGCAGCTAGCTTTTAACCTGGCTAATGGTTGAACCTATTATAGTAGAAAATTCACCAGCCATTGTATTTGATTTTGGCATAATTCTGTTTCATCCACCCCCACCCTCAACACACAACTGGTACTGGCAATTGAACCACAGGCCATCTTCTTGTACCCTGGCTGCCTGTAACCCCAGCTTCTGGGTGTGACTGCGGCCACTGCTCACTCTGTTGGAACCTGAGGTGTCCTCCCTGTGGGCGTTGGAGGTGGCTACCCTGCAGCGATTTCCTCCTGTACAGTGCACTGGCCCAGTTGCTCTTTCTTTGTTCTGGTGTGAAATGCTCCCCAGAGTAATCCCGCTGGCTCCTCCTGGGCTGACTCTGTCAGTTCCAACTTTGCTCTCCCCTTGGTCCCAGGCCCCTGCCTTTGGGCTATCACTGCTGACCTGGCGAGGGACCTTGCTCTGGCCACTTCCCCGGGAATGCTAGGGCTCTGCTGGTGTGGATACCACTAGAAGAGAGCTGTGGGGTTTTTGAAGTGGGTGTCACTGTCCCAGGAGAGGCCTGTGATGGCACATGAGGCTCCCTTTGTCAAGGGTGACCGAGGAACAACAGCTCATTTATTTCCATGTGCATTTTAAGACAGTTAGAGAACACATTTAACCTTCAAGGTGAACCTTTGCCTCTTGGGTTGCATCTTCCTTTTCATTTACTTAGTATCTCAGAAAACTATTTAGTTACCAACATGGCATTCAGTAAAATAAGAAAGCCATGTCTTGGGCAAACTTTAAGAAGCAGGCACAGAACAGATGTCCTGGGCAGCCCAAGGAGCATCTGTCTTAAACCTGCGGCTCCTTCCCGTTAAACTCAAGGACCACACAAACCTTGCCATCATAATACTTTTAATTACTGTCCATTGAGTGTTTATTTTATTCCAGGTACCATATTAGGCTAATTTTTAAAACCACTGTGCAAGGCAATTGTCACAAATGTTCAGAGGTGGCCCTTTGGCCTAGAGTGTCTGGGACACTCCAGTGGCTAGGAAGAGCTCAAGCTGTGACCTCAGGGGCGTTTGTTATGCCCTGTTGCTCAGAGCATTGTGGACAATGAAATAAGACATGAAAAAGAAACTGAACCAGCAATCATGCAGAAGGGGGAACATGATATTATTATACAGCAATCAGTAGTATTGAGGAACTTAGGACATTTAGAGAATTTCACGCAACTTTTAGCACAAATGGAAGATTTGGTGATCAGATAATGGCAGGAAACATAATATCCCAAAAGACCCCAAACAAGCATGGATATTTTGACAAGGACGGCACCCAGAACAGCAAGAGGGGTGGTGCCGGTGTGAGCCACTGAACATAGTAGTTGGTCCATCTGTAGCTCCTATTGGCTAGAAGACCATTCAGAAAGAATCCAACCATAGCACACATGTGAGGACACAGAATGCCTAGAAATAAACCAAACAAGAAACTTGCAGAGCCTGGGTGATGAAAATCTTTATAACTTAGTCGTGACCCCTTTTAACTATTGCAATGCATTAGTGGTTGAAAATTCATGATGTTAGATGGGCGTGGCAGCAAATGCTTGTAATTCCAGCACTGGGAAGGCTGAAACCAAGAGGATCACTACAAGTCCAAGCTGCATAGTGAGACCCTATGCCAAATACAAAAAAAAAAAAAAAAAGTTTACAGTGTTGTAAAATCTCAGCATTCACTCAAAATAAACTCAAAGGTTCAAGGGAAAAAAAAAATTTCAAGTGTGTTAAATTTTATATCTTAATCAAACCAAATCAAAATTTAAATGGAGGAACATGTCAGAAATAAGTGCAAAAAATTCTGGGAGGAAAGATTAATGAGAAACTTTCATCACCAAACATACTATGTATTAGGAGAGCAAGCCTCCTATTGATAATTGACCAAGAAATAGATACTCTAGAAATGGACACTTTTTAAGTATAGAGTGAGGGAGCATCAAAAAACTTAGAGGGAAACCAGGCATGGTGGTGCACACCTATAATCCCAGCACTTGATGGCTGAGGCAGGAGGATCAGTGTGAGTTTGAGACCAGCCAAGGCTACAGAAGTGAGCTCAAGGCCAGCCTGAATTGCACAGTGAGACCCTGTCTCAAAAGAAAAAACAAACAAAACAAGAAACCGATTCAATCCTGAATGAATGGAATTGGGACAATTGATCTTGTCTCTTAAAACTTTCTCTAGTATTAAAAACAACTTGAGGAGTGGGATATAGCTCATGAGTAGAACACTTGCTGGGCATGTGTGAGACTCTAGCTTATATCATTAGTACCACAAAACAAAACGGAATCTTTCCACATGAAAAACAACTAACAGAGTGGAAAAACTAGTGTAAAATATTTTCAGGAGTGACAGGGCTTCTACTTTATTAGAAGAAAGGGATCATACAGAGAGGCAGGAGAGCTACCCTGGGTCTTAGTAGAGGATGGAGCAGAACACTATAAATGTGGCTTATGAAAGAAACTACAGGATTCAAGCCAGCAGGCCCTCAGGAAGTACCATGTGACATGCGGCCTGGAGACCTACTGTCCCTGACTCCCTGACTGCCTGTTTTGTCCCTCTGGGGTGTGTGTGTGTGTGTGTGTGTGTGTGTGTGTGTGTGTGTGTGTGTCCTTTTCACATCTGTTCATTAAGCTCAATTTCTTCCCCAAGACAGGCACGTCTGTGTGTTTGCTGTCAGCTTGTACACGGTGCTTGTCCCTGGCTGGAAGGCCCTGGAGTATGTGTAGGGGTTCATCAGAGGAGGCTAGTCGAGGGCCCTGCAGGCAACTTACACTGAGGGAACAGCTGAGAGAGGTGGAGGTGACCTCACCGTGGGGCTGCCCCCTGGCCAGCTGTGGTCGCCTAATCCTTCTTCTCCTGTACCTTGTGTCTGTCTGAGGGAAGGACTGGATCCTCAGTGTCACCCCTTGCCCTTGCTCTGCCAGGCAAGGTTTTGGAGAGCTACTTTCTGTAGCTTGCATCAAAAACAAATGTGAGTTTTGCCTCCCCAAAATCAAATTCGGTATCCCTTTTTGCCACACCATCCATTGCCTTCCAGCTCTGACCTGGATTATAATTGGGACCGAGAAGGGTGAATCTTTCCAGGTATGCAGATGACTGCCAAGCTCAGTTGCAGTCTGAGGTTTTCTTAACTCAAGGGGTGAAGGTGAAAAAGTTGGCTTAAAAATATTAAAACTGGGGCCGGCAGGATGGCTCAGTGGTCTAAAGCGCCTGCTTAGGAAAGCTTAGGTGGCTGCAGGGACCGCGGTTGGATCCCAGGCACCACATACTGTGCCAGCCATGCCCTCAGGGCAGGCTGAGCCGGCTATAAAAATAAATAAATAAGCAAAGAAAAGTTCTGAAACAAGAAAAGAAAAAAAAAAAAATTAAAACTGCCAAGCTTGGCATCTCATGCCCTAACCCCAGCACTCAGGAGGCTGAGGCAGGAGGATTGCTGGAAGTTCCAGACCAGCCTGGGCTACGTAGTTTGAGACCAGCCAGAACTATATGGTGAAAACCCATCTCAAAATATTGAAACCAATGTTGTGTGGGACTTTAGCTCAGCAGGTAATAAATTTTAAGTATCCACAGTTAGAGACACTTTTGATATGTTGAGTCAATCGATTAAACTATAAAGGACTTCTTGGTACATGCTTAGTGGAGGTTGGTCTCTCTGGGAAAGAGGCTATGTACTCAGTTTTTTCCTAACTCCAGCGTGACTCCGTGGAATTCTTTTCCCTAAAAGACCTGGAAGAACTGCTGTCCCTTCTGACATGGTGACTTTCATTTCCATTCCCGTTTGTTCTAGCAGGGATTATGCTCCTCATCTTTGGGACTTCATTTGTTTCAACCTCCATGTAAAAAAAAAAAAAAAAAGAAACCTACCAGAAGCGTGCAAATGATAAAGCTGTGAGGTCACACTGTTCCCACTGAGCAGCTGTCACAAGCCCCTTATGGTTCTGGCCTATAGGGAGAGAATGGCTGTGAAAGGGGACCTTTTTCCTCAGGCACTAATTGTGTGCAGTGGTTAAAAACAACAGCCCTCAGAACTCTGTGAACTCTGCAGAGGCTGAGTTTGGGTTCTGTTTATTAGTGTTGGAGAACTTGTCCAAGGGCTGCGAGTGGAAGACTTTGAGCTGACCTTCAGATGTGTTTATTAGACATGGTGTCTTTGGACCTTACTGTGGCCAGCTGTGCTGTGACTGCCCTGTGGGGAGGGCAGGGCAGGAGCCACACACCGCGCCGCTCCCCTGGCAGCCTGGGTACTGATCTCTGCTCGCAGCACCATGTCCCCATCTCTACCAGTGCAGCTTCCTTGAAACCAGGATGCCTCACAAGGCCTTAAGGAGCTTCCAGAAGCACATAGTGTGGCCTCAATTGCCAGGATGTACAGAATATGTGTCTTCTGTGCCACTTTCTTCTTTAATATTTATCATCTGGGGAGGTAGAGTCAGGGGCCTGAGCCTCATGTGGTCCTGCCTCGCCTGTCTCCCTGGCCTGATGCCTTCAGGTCACCGGACATGGCCATCTTTGTTGTGTGTGGGGTCAGGCACAGGCTTTCTCCCTGAGCACGGCGTTGGGACATGACAGGGCCTTAGCAGTGCTGCCATGGGGCTGTGACCCCAGGAGGTGGCACCGTTGTGGACCAGGGCTTGGTAGTAGCAGTGGTCTCCCTAAGAACTCCCCATGCTGTGTGGGTTCCTAGCCATCTTACTTGCTTCCAGGTGACCCGAGGCAGGAGTCCCTGAGGGAAGCTGCACTGGTTCCTTTTACTACCGATTTGACCACTAAATGTGGGATGAGGGGTCCTTTCGAGAGGAGAAAGGGTGCCCAGAGAGGGAGGGAGGACTCGCCCAAGCTTCGTGCCGGCTGATGGCCAAGCTGTTGTGGCACCCTGGCCGTGGGCTTCTCCGCAGAGTGCAGCTTTCTTGCTTATTGCTGGGTTTCCCCGGCATTGACAAAATCTCTTGTCTTTGCTGACTTCCAGAAATGGCTTCTGACATACCTGGTTCCGTGACGTTGCCTGTCGCTCCCATGGCGGCCTCTGGACAGGTGAGGATGGCCGGGGCCATGCCTGCCCGAGGAGGAAAGCGGCGTTCTGGGTAAGCAGCCTCCGGGTTTCCAGGAATTGGACTTAGTCAGTGTTAAGCAATGCTCTTGACCTGTTAGGAAAATATTGTTTTCCTCTTGAAAGGGAAAGAATGTAGAAGAAAAATAGTTCTTTTTAGAACTTTGTTCTTTTGAAACTGCCTAGCCCCATAACTGCTTCTTGGCTTTGTAATTACTTTCTTGATCCCTGTAACCAAGAATGCATAACTGAACTTGCAGGATGCCTGGCTGTATGTACCCTTTTCCCAGGCTTCTTAAACTGACAATCATTAATCTTTCCTTATAACTGATGAACTCACCCTGCTAGCTAATCAGAAGAAATTCCAGGTTGTTCCCTCTTGCCTGTATCCTCCTCCTTTGTGCCTCCTGCCTGGGCATCATATAGAAGCCCTAGGCCTCCTGTGACCCTGTGATTGGGGCCTGATATCCTGGAAACAATCCCGATCAGTGCCTGTCAATGTAAATAAATCTGCTTCCAAATCCTGGGTGTCATTTTGGTGTCTCTGCTTGCCACTGTACCCTTTCCTACAGAATAAAGTCTCAGGAGTTTGCACCCTGTTTAGATTTTGCAAGATTTCCAAATAGGCCCATGATTTGCTTTGAAGTGTTGAGGCCTTGGAACCTATCTGGGACTTGGGTCTTGGCATCTACTGCTGGATAATATTTGTCTCTGTGCAGAGAATTAAAACCAAAACGAGCACCAGATTCCTGTAGGAGAAGC
Organism: Myocastor coypus; assembly: GCA_004027025.1. Taxonomy (NCBI): domain Eukaryota; kingdom Metazoa; phylum Chordata; class Mammalia; order Rodentia; family Myocastoridae; genus Myocastor; species Myocastor coypus. Next base: position 18,351 of record PVJA010009501.1, read on the forward strand.
ACAACGGACATTTTCAGGCTTAATATACCATGCAGCCTGGTTCCCCACCAACTCCATTTTATTTTTAATGATGTATTTGATAAACATGGTTTCTTGTATAGTTGAGTCATTTTGCCCCTTTAATGTGATTTCTGATAACACGTGGCTCCTGGGACTGTAGCTGTTTGGATCAGCAGAACACTCTTCTTACAGCCCGAGCCCTGGGGGTACAGGGGGCCTAGGGCATGGGAAGGTGACTTACCACCTGATATGCCCTTGGGCCTGCCTTTGAGTAGCTCAGATTTTCAGCTTGGGAGATTTAAAACCAGTGTGATTCTTAAAGGGGACAGAGGCAGGGGAAAGGTAGTCATCAGGGCTTGGGGCAGAGGAAGGCTGGGTTGCAAAAGCTGCCAAGAATTACAACTAGGTGATGAATAGCTGATGTGTGCACTATTATCTTTGAAGGAGCCCCTGAGAATTCTTGGTCACTGAGGGTTAGGAGGGCTGTGGAACCAAGCACCATGCTCAGGCCAGTGTGCCTTGAACTAGCACGCTCGTTCTGGTGCCTGTGCAGCTGTCCTCCATCCGCACTGTCACCTCTCTATAGCGGGGCCAGCAGAATCCGCTGTGTTGGTTCCGGGCAGAGCTCAGCTGGAATACAGGATGCGGCTTGCCTCGGGGACTCACTGCGAAGCACATTGCCTATTCTAACCGGATATTCTTGCTAAGCGCTGAGCTCTGCACACTCTGGGTTGTTAGAAGTATGTGTGTGGTATGGTGTCAGTACATGAGCTTTTACAGTTTCAGATCTTAGAAAATTATTTTAAGTGCTATGTGCTCTCACTTGCAGGCAGGGAAGGTGCCCCTTCTGCAGCTCAGTCTGTTCACAAGGCCTGGCTGAAAGGGGCTGAGGCACAGTGGAAGATTCTGGACCACCTGGAGCAAGGAGGCAAAACGTTAAAAGAACTGAGAGTTGGAGGGGGTTGGGAGTGCCTGTTGTCACAGCACCCCCAGGAAGGACAGTCTGGACCCTCTGACCTTGACCTTCCCCAAGAAACCCATATCCTCCCTGTCCTCTTTCTGGGCCCCACCCTCTCCCAGGCAGTTGAGAAGCATGTTAATCAGGGCTCCATTTGCAAGTCTGGGTGACTTAGGGCCTCAGCCTATGTCCAAATACAGGGACGGCTGCTTTTGCAGAGCTGTTTCCATAGTAGTTCTTGCATCTGGCATTTTCATATGTGCTGCTGGAGTTGTGGGATCAGGTTTCCCACTGCTGTGGTGGAGCCCTGGAGGTCAGCCTCAGCCACTTCCCACTTAGCTCAGGGCACAGGAGATACCAGTGGGGGCCACGGTCCTCACAAAGCAGGTAACCCCAGGGCAGAACCTACACCTCATTAGCATGTGGACGCTAACCCTATTTTTTCCTCAAGATTGTGGGGGCACCCTTGAGGAGACGCAGGGAGAGAAAAGGACTATCTCCACTCCTGCCAAACTCCTTGATGGGCCTTCACCCTTTGGCCTGGTTGCCTGGTATAGAGATGGCTCAAGTTTCCAGGACAATCACTTGTCCTGGGTAGTGTATTAAAGCCAGGTAGAACTGCCTCTCAAGGACTTTGGCTTCCCCTGGCTGCCCAGGGCCCAGAGCCAATAGCCTTTCAGCATGCTACTGGCCTCTGCTGTAAGTGTCCTAGCGAGCCACAGCCTCTTATGGTGGCTGGGGCACAGGGCAGGGGTCCAAGGGCTCAGATTCTCCCTATTGTGATTCCTTGTGAGGAGAAATGGGCTGCAGCAAGTCACTCAGGTGCTCTGTCATGGTTGCCTCCCTGGTCCCAGTGAGGGGCAGTCAATAAGGCACCTCCATCCCTCTAGTGGTGGAGCCATAGCATGGCACCCTCTGTGGGGGATGGAGGCTGAAGCTGAGGGCAGGGCTGTACCAGTCGCTTCTGCAGCGCTGGAGCCCTGTGCTGTCTGAAGGACAGACTGTATGTGGCTACAGACCAGGTCCACCTATGCTGCGGGTAGCTTTACTTATGCAGGTGTCACTAGGCTGGCTTTTGTGTCCCCCGGCTGGGGGCCCAGGCTCTTGGGAATGACTTCTTCACATACTACATGGTTTTGTTGGCAGGAGTTTTGGGCCCAGCCATGGGGTCTAGATCTACCTAAGGGGCATGGCTTTTTACCTTTTCTCTTTAGAGCCTGAGGGGACCTGGCCTGATGACTCACCTTTGATGAGGAATGCCTATTATTGCACAACCACTGCAGGAGATTGACATCCCTCACATGTAACTAACAGCATGCTCAAAAGTGCCTGTCTTGTCTGCTATGAAGTGCCAGCAGCTCTTGACAGGATGGGAGACCTGGGCCCCTGCTCACCTAGCAAGTGCTTTTATGTCACCCACTAATTGTCCTGAGTTCTTTAATATGAATACAATAGGGCTGGGAGTCTATTTTCATTTCTCTTTTATTATCCAGATGCTTTGGTGTAGTGGAGACACATAAAAGACATAAAACAAAGGATGATTTATTTAAGCTTTTTATAGCAGGAAAATTAAGCAGAGCTTATTGGAAGCATATTTAAAACAGGACTGGGCACAGTGACAGAGACCCACAGGTGGGTCTTGGCAAGTGTGGCTCTGAGAAAGACTTTGTGTCCTTGGATTTGCACCCCCTACCTCTCCATGACCTTCCTTGCTGGGGATTGAACTCAAGGCCTTCACACTGACCTCATCCTTGGATCATGCAGTTTTTCTTTTTAGACAGGGTTTCACTAAGTCACTAAAGTGCCCAGGCTCAGCTCAAATTTGTAGTCCTCCTCCCTCAGCCTCCTAAATGCTGGGATTGCAGATCTACATGACCACACCTTGGCTGCGTATTTTTGATTGTGTTGCGGATGGTCCAGAGAGACTATTTTTGGAGTGGAGTGAGCTATCCTTTGCATTTGACAATCACATAGGTCCTGATGTACCTACCTTCTAGCTTGGTTCCCCTGTTGTGCTTTCCCATTTACGAAATCTGCTATTTCATGTATCGGGTTTCACAGGTGCATGGGGCAGCACAGATTTCAGTTCCTAATTTTTTGTAGACAAATCCCAGTTCCCAGGTTCCTGGTGGACGTCAGACTCCCCTGGGTGCAGACCAGAGCCGTGTCTTTCTTCTATCCTGACCTGGCCAAGGTGGGAACCCCCCACAGAGCACATTTCCCCATATGTCTCTGCTCAAATGAGGTGACCAATTGTCCTGGATGTTAGCGCTGCTGTAGACTCTAGGATCTCTCCAGTCCCCAGGAAGTGGGGACAGCTGGCCACACTAAGCATCCTGAGGATGCGCAGGCCGACAGTGGAGAATCACAGGAGCCTGCTGCACACACCTGCTGTCAGCCTGAGCTGGGAGGAACAGCCGTACACCTCACACCCATGGGAGGCTTTGGTAAATGCTTACATGAGTGCTTTGGCATTTTGACAGCACTGCTGATTTTTAGTACTGAAGGGTTTCTGATGTGGGGAGAAGAATTGCTCTTCCTCGCTATCAACACGGGGTGGCAGTGTGACTCTGCGGTGGGCGGAACGCCTCCGGATTTGGTTAGCATGTTTTCAGGGGTTACCTCCCAAACGTAATTTTCAGGAAGGCCAGGTGAGGGCTTGGTAATTATGCAAAGTATTGATGGATTTACCTCATTTAAAAATTCATATCTCTTCCTTGTCTGTAACACAGACAACGCTGTGGCCAGTGCCTGAGCTGGCATGTGCATGTCTGACCGTGGAGCTGGCTTCGCCTGTTCTTCCCTTTCCCCCTCCCTTCCCTGCCCGCTGCCCCTTCCTTTGCGCAGAGCTATTTCTGTTAGCATTACAGACCACGCCCATATCTTGGAACCCTGGGTGCAAATAGACCAGGTCCCATCAGTTGATACTAGACAACTCATGCCCAGGTTAGAACTCTGGCAGCACTGCACATTTAACAAAATACAGACAAGCAGAAGATACTATTTTTTAGAAAGGAAAATATCCCTTTGCCTCATATGTCCCAGTCCAGAGGTCCCCTAGGTTACCCAGAGACTGGTGTATATGTGTGTTTCCCAAGGGCCTAGTAGGGTGCTTATGCACAGAGCAGGGGCTCCTCCTCGGCCGCCTACCATGTTCTGGCGGCCTTGGTGACTGTGCCTTCCCCATGTCACTTTTAGCCCCTCAAGCCCTATCCTCATGCCTGTGGCATGGGCTCACTGACATCAGCGCTGTCTCAGTTATGGACTTTGCATTCCTATAATGAGCAGCTCAGATAAATGTTTCTCAGTCAGGGAAGGAAGATTCCTTGCTGCTTGGACCCCTTGGGATTGGTTCCTCACAGTCCATCTGGAGCCCACACACCCTGGATGTCCAGGAGAACCAAAGCAACTGTCCTTTTCTCAAAGATGCCGAGCACATCTGATGTCCATGAAGTCCCCGCTCTGGCCTGATACCTGCAGTATCAGGAGACATTGGAGAGGCTTAGTGCTAGGGAGAAGCAGAGTTTGGATTGTTAGTTAAGTGAGCCTCCCTGAGACTTTGTATACTGTGTATATTGAGAGGTCCAGGCAAGTGGAAAGCTGAGTGATCATCTGCTGAGCTTTAGCAAGTACATGCCCAGCCTGAGTAACTCGGGTCACAGACTGCCATGTTCCCTGTTAGTTTGGTCTTGGACTTTACAGGACACTGACCTTAAATGTCCTTCACCAGGATTCAAGACCCGCCAAGTTTCCAGCAGCGCAAGCACACCAAAAGAATGTTTGCTTTTCCTTGTTATTGTTTCGTCAACCTTAAATCTTCTGGTTTTTAAACTCTGTTAAGCTTTTTCGGTCTGTTAAAGAATGTACAAATAAAATACAAGAAAGAAAGTGTCAGTGTGCAATAAAGGATGCAGAGCGGAGCAGGTTCCCTGGAGATGGGAGGAGAAGGGGCACTCGCCTCTCCAACATGCAGCAGTCTCAGCCTTGTTTGGCTCCTGGGTAGGATTTGGGCAGGCAGGGTGCCGGATACCCGGGTACACACAACCACACGACGACCAGTGCTAGCGCCAAAGACCTTCCCTGTCTTGAGTGATGATGGTGCAGTTCCTGCATTTAGCACTGCTAAAATATTGGAAGTGTTGGCCAGCAGGCCAGTGGGCCAGAGCTCCCTTCTTCCCAGGGTTCTGTCTGCGCATTACCTGTGCTCACCTGTGACCTTGACTTTGCAGAATGGATTTCGATGATGAAGACGGTGAAGGGCCCAGTAAATTCTCAAGGTGAGTCCATTTCACTTTCATTAAAGAAGTCAATAGTTGTTAATCACCTCTCTGGATTTCAGAGTCTTAATATCTCTGGTCATTAGAAAGGCCACTGCCCATAGCTGGGCCCTCTGGGTCAGCCCTCATCCTGTGCCGGTCATCAGCTCAGTGGCAGCCAGCTGTGAACAGTCCTGCCATGTGTCAGCCCAAATGACTGCAGGTTAAGTAATGAATTCTTAATCCTCTTCACTTTTTAAGTTAAACAATGACTAGCACTGTTCTGATTCCTTTTTAAAAGACAGGCCTGGAGTTCAAGTTTAGGAAAAACTAAGAGGTATGTCCTCTGTTTCTGCCATGGAAAATAAAGAGAAAAGTGAGAGATGTGGGTGGCCCCTCTCAGGATGCAGGACACAGAGCTGGGCTTTGAGTTCCTCTGAGCTGCGTCAGTTCCTGGCTGGGTGATAGCCTCATATGCTGGGTCTATAAGGTCTCCTTGCTGAGGCATCCTGGGCCACCGATGCCAGTGGTGTTAGTTATAGATTCTTGGGACACAAAGGATAAGGTGGACACGGCGCTATGGCTCTTCTCTCCTTCTTCAGTCTGTTTTGCTTAAGATATGGCAGGCCAGTGACACAAGCCCTCCCATCACTCTTAGTAGAATGTACACCCGTGGTTCATAGGAAAGTCTTGCCCTCCCTCCCAGTACCTCGCCTTGTTGCTGGTGAATTTGAAAATATACCACAGCTGTGCTTGCTTTCCTTCAGAACCTGTGGCATACAGCTTGGAACTGACTGCCTCACTTGCTTAAGAGACCTGTGTCCACCCTGAGCGTTGGGCCTGCTGAACACCTACCTGCCCTCCCCAGGCAGTTGGTTTGGGGTTTTGGTTTAACCAAAATGGTGGTGAATTAAACACTGTTCCCCACAAGTCCAAGAAAGATGACCTTTATTACGCTTCAGGGATTCCATAGAGAACTTCTTGTCATTCCATAAATGTTTCCCCCAGGAATGTGTCTGTCCATTTTCTGGATTCACTTTGGGGAAACAGGAGAGAGGGGATGGGCTTCCTTTCAATCGCTAATGGCCTTCAGGTTTCTAATCAAAACAAGACGTGAGTTTCAGCAACAAAAGCACATACTGTTCTCCCTCAGTACAGACAGGACCTGGCCCAGCATCCCCCCTTTTGAGGATGTGTCTTCACAGCGGGGAGTGCTTTGTTCCTGAAGAGGAGTTAGCGTCGGAAATGTGGGCCCCATCTCCCCGCTCTGGCTTGCTCTTGTTGTACACAGCCTCCCTTCATAAGGAAACAATGGCTTTGGTTCCCCTGTGTCAAAATCATCTTTGAGATAACAGTCCACAGCATGTCAACCTCAGGAAATGATGGTCCTGGGGTCTCAGGAGAGGACGAGAGATGAGGAGTGACATTTGCTTGGCGTTGAACACCAGTGTCAGTGATGAAATAACAGAAGAGAGGGACAAGGAGCTCCTTGTCTGGAGCCCGAGCACTGAGAAGCAAGATGTTGATGGTGCTGCTCACTGTTTGTGAGCTTGTGAAGGAGTCAGATTCTATATAGTCTGGGTTCATATGCAGGCTTCTCTGAAACACATCAATTCCCTACACATTAAAAATGGGAAGTCAGGACCTATTTCCAGCGTGTGCTTCTTGTGGGCTGAGCGCTAGGTTCCCGAGACCACCTTCCTCTGTCACAGTGTGGAGTTGATGCCCCATAGCTGATGGGAGAGGCCACAGCTGTCCCTCCACTTCCCCCGTGGCTGTGGCCTTGTTCAGGGGAGGAGGTTGAGACTGTAGACTGTGTCTATAGCCCATGGGAGGTACACCTGGCACACCTGTTTGCTCTCCTCTGATCACTGTCTGTCAGAGATGCCTCTCAGGGGAGACCCTGGGAGAGACAGAAGCTGACAAAAGCTGGAACTCATCTCTGCTGTTGCCACCAGCCTGAACCAGGCAGGGTGCTATGCCATGGTTCCTGTGTGTTGATGTGTGGTCGGTCAGCTTTCTTTGAGGGTGGTCCCAGATTCAAGGGTGATCAGCTCTCATGTCTCATTGGATTTAGGAAATGTGATAGTGGTCAAGTAGGAGCTAAGTCATCACCAGACTGATGTGGTTCCTGTGTGATTGCAGCTGAGCCATCACAGCAGGCTCGAGGGAACAAGGCAGCAGCTGAAGCTGCCTCCTGCTGCCTCATCTCATGTGTACACACGCACACACACACACACACACACAGAGTTATATGCATGCACAAAACAAACACATATATGCATGTTGATACACACATACAGAGACATGTGCATGCCCACACAGATGCATGTGCACAGACATGCATGCATACACAGAGACACATGAATGCACACACATACATGTGTGTACATGCAAACATACAACAAACACATATGCAAACATATGAGCACTCTAGACCAGTACACACTTAGCTTGTTTCCAAACATCAGCTTGGCAACTGTCCCATGGTTTGGGATGGTTTTTACTGTTGTGGTTGAGGCCTAGGCTCACATGCTTGTGCTGCTTTAGGGCTAGGACATGCAGGATGAGGTTCTGTAAGCATTAGACATTCAACCCCTCCTAGGAATCACAGGGCCTGCAGGGGCAGAATCGGTTGCAGTGTGATGAGGATGGCCTGTCAGGGGAGGGGAACACACCATGCTGCACACTGGGATGAGAGAGGATGAGGGCATGTGGCTCTTGGAGATGTACCAGCTGTGGGAAGCTGTGCAAGCAGCTATGTGAGGAGTCGGGAGGAGACCCTGAGGTGTGGAAAATTCAGGAATGAGGCCGGGAGAGACAAGATCAGAGGGCTGGCAGAGGCAGCATGGTTCTGAGAGGGGCTCTCATGTGAAGCTGGCAGGTGCTGGAAGCTGGGAAAGAAACTGATGGTTTTTACTATTGTGGTTGATTAGGAATTGGAGCCATATGCAGACTATGGTCAAGAATTTAATAGTGTGTTTAGTAGAGAGATATGGGGTGCTGTGGATTGATTCAAAGAAAGCTTACAGTTATAAAACCTTAAGGCCCCACTTGAAATTATGGGCTACAAATGTGATTGGCACCATTATGTCCATCTCCAGTGATGTCCGGTTGCTTGGATACAAAGTCAGACTTCTATTGTCCCATGGTTTGGGATGAGTGAGTGCAGTGGATGGAGAGGTTGTACAGTTGAGGCATTCATGGGAGGGCCCTAAAGGGGTCAAGCTGGAGGTTCAGCTGCAGAGGGGATGGGAGGAGATCCTCTGGGACAAAGGGAGGTGGCCAGAGACTGGAAGGGGAATGCAGTCAAGGAAGAACCTGACTTAGTGAAGTCTGAGAAGGTGGAGGAGCAGTACACTGTGGCCATACAGAGGGAGGTGGTAGAATGGGTGAGGCTGGGGAAAGATGCAATGAAGAGACAGAGTGAAGTGTGGAGACTACAGGGTTGCTGGACGTGGGACAGATGGTGTCCAGGACAATGGTGGACCTGAGGGTGGCAGTGTTACAGGGGAAATAATATAACTCTCTGCTTGCTAGATATCAGATAGGCTGAGCTTGTGTTCCTCAAAATCAAAGAATGAATTCTAAGGAATGACAGAGGCTAAAAGTAGGAAAACATTATTAAGAAGGAGCTCCTGAAAGATAAGAGGGGACCTGAAAGTGGGTTTCCCATGGCCTACTTCTTTATCAAAGGAAGTTTTATTTTTATTTTTATTTTTATTTTTATTTTTTGTCTTTTTGAGACAGGGTCTCGCTATGCAGTTCAGGATGGTCTTGAGCTCACTTTTGTAGCTCAGGCTGGTCTCGAACTCACACGGATCCTCCTGCCTCAGCCTCCCGAGTGCTAGGATTACAGGCGTGAGCCACCACGCCCAGCTCTATCAAAGGAAGTTTTATAGAGAAGAATCATGAGGTCTTCAACAGATGTGCCTCCAGCCACAGTTGTAGTGTGTTCTTATTCTCTGCATTGAATCTCTGAGTGCCTCCCCTCAGAAGAGGTACCCTTAAGGTAGCCATGAGGAGGGAGGGGACAGTGACCAGTCTGGCTACTTATGGCTAAAGGGAGTCATAGCTGTGATTGGCAATCAGAGATACTCCACAGAGGATCTATCTGAGGCCCTAAATAGATGCCAGGTGTTCTCGTCTTGAGTAGGTGTGTAGCTTTATGTATGGAGGACACAAGGCCAAGGAAACAGGTAAATATGTATGGGCCAAATAATGTCAACAAGGCTGTTGTGAAAACAACCAAAAAATGTTTCCACCAGGAAGAGCCAGTGATAGCCTCCCACAAAGAAAGGAAGGAAAAGGTCTTGACAGCCATCAAGATATTAGCAGACGGATCAGGAGTGTGCACACAACATACAGCTTTTACAGTTGCACAAGTACCCCCTTGTGCTGTTGGTAGGATGTCTGATTCAGGATTCAGACAGCCTACAGACTTCTGAGCAGGTTTTCAATCCTGGCTAAGCATGCCCAAAGCCATGCCTCACTTTTCATCAACAGACAGATATGGTGTCCTGTCAGTAGATTCAGTGGCTGGGCATTTAAAAGCATTGGTTTAAGCTTCTGGAATGTAGCTTGGGATTCAGGTTCCCAGGTTACAATATATTTATCTGCCTTTTGGGCAGATGAATGATCTTATAGGGGTCAAGTGACCTCATCATACCCTGCTATCCAAAGGTGACAAAAGTCTGTAATTCCTTGTTAATCCCCTTTATTATTTTAGAGTCTAGGGGTATGGGAAGGAAAGTATTGGTTTAATTTTCTTCCTCAAAGCCTTCACATTCCCTTAGATATGATAAGGTCCAAGTATTTTACCTCAAGCCTGCAAAGTTATGTCTTAGACTTAGAAACCTTATAATCTCTCTCTTCTAGAAAATCAGCAGGGCATGGGTGCCTTGGCTAGGGAGCTCTTCTGAGGGAGTATATAACAGAATAGCATCTACATATTGCAAAAATCATGACTCAGGAAAATTCAAAAGGTGCCAAGTTGTGGGAAAGCACTAGTCCAAAAAGATGAGAAAGCATAGTGCAGGTGAGGTGAGAGGCCTGGTCGTGAGGGTTTTTGTTTTTTTTTTTTTAACTCTGGGAATCTGAATGTAAAGGAATACAAAAGAAGGCATTTTTTAAGTGTAGCCCTAGCC
>PVJA010009501.1:28811-60566 GCA_004027025.1 Myocastor coypus
AAAAAAAAAAAAAAAAAAAAAAAAAAAAAAAAAAAAAAAAAAAAAAAAAAAAAAAAAGTGTGGCCCTGAGAGCCAACAGTTATTTTCCAGGATCTGAGATAGGAGACTGTATGGGTTAAGTACCACTGATTGGATTGGCACCACCTCATTTGCCAATCTAAGGTCTCACACCAATTTCCACTTTCTATTGGGTTTGTACAAGGGCTTTTACAGAGTGTATATAAACCCTGTGCCCTTAACTTGTTGATTATAAGAATAGTCCTTTTTAAACTTCAGGCCTTAGAATGTATTATCTCTGGTGAGGAAAACTAGTGGGATCTTTGAGATGTATTTGTATCAGGGCAGCTTTTATTGCTTTTCCTATTCTACCTTCAGTTGCCCATACTTCAGGATCTACTTCTGTTACCTAGGAGGGAGGCAGTGTATGTGACCTGGGTGTGTGGCTCTCTTGCTCCAGAGGGAGAGTTGAACTTTCAGGTATACTTAAAAAGGAATGGGAGAAGAAAAAATCATTCCAGTTACAGTCTAAGGGCTGTGAGAAATAGCAAGATACCTCTCCTCCAGTGAAGTATGATGACTAGAAGGAAGGCCAGAGTTCAAAAAAGGACTGAGAGACACGTGTCAGTATCCAGGAATGGGCTGATTTCTTTCCCTTTATGATTACAATTACCTGGGAGCCACTCCATGGAGATGACAGTCCAGCAGGAAAGAGGAGGCAGAGTGCCCCAGGGCTCTTTGGTCTTGCTGAGCCAGCTGATAAAATGGGTCTGATTGTTGGGACCTCCGTCTCAAGGGGCAGTCTGACCAGAGTATGGATCAGAGAACCTCTTGTTGTGGTTTTTATCCGTCTCTGCTAAGGTGATAGCCTGGTTTTCCCTAGTGGTAGCAAATGAGTTTAGTCATTAAGCAATTTTTGGATCCTTGAGAATCAAGGGTTCTATTCTGTTTAAAGCTGTATTTCTTTTAAGGTCACAACCAAGACAGCCACTTTCTCTTGGTCTCCTTGTTTTCTCTCCCCAGCCTCTTCCCAGTCTTGATTATAAAATACTGAGGAGGCAATTCTCATAAAGGTATCAAGTATCTGGAGCAAAAGCTATCTTTTGTAGCTTTTCCCTAATACCTAAAGTTGATTGGGTAATAAACTTGGTTTTAAGAATAATCTGTCATATTTAATTAGGAACCAGGAATATATGCTTTATCAGTGCCTCTTGTAAATGATCTAAGAAGGCAGAGGGACCCCTCTCTTTCCTCCAGATGAATAGTCATACTCTAACAAAAAACAAGGGCTTAGTTCTTGTTCTTCTTAGACTTTCAACAATATATGTCTGAAGATGTCTCCTACTCTAATTTTCTGTCTGATTGGTAGGCTGGTCAGGATCTTGTGTAGGTACTTCTTGCGCTGCAGTAGGAACTGGCACTTCCCCGGCTGCCAGTCTTCCGGCTTTCTAAAGTTAACAATGTGATACTCATCTCCAAATGTAATAGCAGCTTGTAATGCTGCTTGTCTCTCATTAGAAGTCAATGTTTGATTTAAGAGTAGCATTACATCTTTCCAGTCTAGTTCATAGGTCTGAATAAGTTCCCTAAAGACCTCAATGTACTTATCAGGGCCATCTGAAAACTTCTCCAGATCTTATTTGATCTGTTCGAGGTCACTGAGAGAAAAGGACACACAGACATTGGCAGGACCACATTCAGTACTCACCTCCAAAAACAATGTGCAGCACTACCTTTTCCAGAAACTCACATTGCTAACTCCGGCATGTGTTTCCAAAAGCACAAGCTTCAACTGATTCCAGCTATAATAGTCATATTTGAAGAAGGAAGCACTGCTAGCAAAATTAAGCCAATAATCAAAAGATATAAATACTTACTTTCCAATTCTTTGAAAGAGAGAGAGAGAGTGTGTAGGAGGTGCAAATTAGAAGTGGTTGGAACACTTCCCAGCCTTCAAGAGATCACCTCCAGAGATACACAGAGGCAAGTAATGGCTCAGAAAATTCTTCCCTTGGTCCTAGGGCAAAGATGTCCCCAAGACATCTGTGCTGTCTATCTAATTACTTAGGCAGTCTTTCTTAGCGACACACTTAATGAAGCTCATCGGTTAAAGCTTGTATCCATCGTCCAGCAACCTCAACTTAGACATTAGCAAAAGTATTTCTCTCCCTACACATGTAAATGATGAGAACAAGGTCTAGGAGGGAAGAGAGTCAGAAGGTTGACAATTATCCATTAAAGTGCGTGTGTTTTGGTCCCTTAAGTATTGTGTTTTAGGAAATAGCTCCTCTGATCTCACCAAGAAGTTGGTTCTTTGCATGGGATCTCAGGTTCAGTTTCCCATACCTGGGAGCTTGTGCTTTGAACACATAATCAGGGACACTACTTTCACTGTTTTGTTTTGTATATGCTGCATTTGGACTTACTAGTTACTGAATTTATTGATATATTTTTTGCTTGACCTATTTGACTTGTTTTGACTAATGTTTGTTATCCTATCTTAGACAGCAGTACTAGGGAAAAGTAACAGTATATACAAAACAGAAATGCAAGACCTTGCCTGCAAAAGTAAAAATGTCCCATCAAAGAAACATCTTAATCTTTCCATGTTCTCAATCTTAAGTTTATCAAAATAGTTTAATAAGAACAATGCATGAAAAGGACAAGAGATAAAAATTCAAGATATAAGAAATTAATAAACAAGGATGACAAGTTTTGATTGTCCAGAACCCATGAAACGAAGCAAATTCTTACCTCCTTTTGATTATCTCATGGGACCTCCAAATAATATTAGGGAAATAGTATAACTCCCAACCTGCTAGATGTCAGATACACTGAATGCATATTCCCCCAAACTGAAGAATGAATTACAAAGAACAGTGAAGGCTAAGAGTGGGAAAATGCTTATTGAGAGATAGCTCCTGAGAAATAAGAGAGGACTTGAAAGTGGGCTACCAGTGAAGAGGTTTTACGTAGCAAAATCATGAGGTGGGTACAAATAATTACCTCCATCTGCTGTAAAGAACAAGAACTTGATAAGGGAATCCCAAGAGACCAGAGTGAAGTTACCTAGTGCTTCCAAGATGCCTGTTTTCCTAGGCCTGGCTGGAGGAAAGGTGTCTACTTTTTCATTCTTCTGCCCCTGGGAGGTTTCCTCTATAGGTCCATACTACTACAAATGGGCTAAGTTAGGTAGAATTATTATAGGAAGTCAGACAGGGGTAGGTCCTCCAGGGAGTTGGTGCAGAAGATGAGAGCACATTGGAGTACTCTGTGGCAGGAGACTCATCTGTTGAAGACCAGGCCTCAAGTATAAGAACAATGACCATCAATGGTCTACAGGGGCCCAGCTGTCTCAAATGCACTGAGTGGGGCAGGTGTAGATTCCTATTTTAGGATCTCTGGGTCTGTTATGTTTCCCAGGGTGCCTCAGGGTATCTTAATGTGCCTGCAGCAGGGGATAGCTGACATCTCAGGACTATCACCAAGAGTGAAAGTGACACATCATGGCCTTCATATAACTTAGGTACGTCTGCAGTAGTTCATTAAAACAAATAAGTAGAAGCTTCACTAATGCAGTTGTCTTTTAATGCTTATCTTATATGTTAGGAACAGCCAAATATTCACTCCCAGAGTTTTCCTGACACTGTGAGCTACCAGCCTGATTTTTGCTGCATTCACTCTTTCTGTTTCCTTTCTCAGAACGCCTTCTGCTGGCCAAGATTATTCCCTGTGTTTGTGGGGTTTGGTCTGTGGGTCTCTAAGTCCATCAGAAAGCAAAGGTATTCACAACAGAAATGTTTCCACAGAAGGCCCCTTTTATTTTTCCATCTTTCCATTTTGCTACTTTTTGGATTGGCATGATATTTAAGCTTGTGGGCTTTTCTCTTTAGCTGTTTAGGTTGTGGTAAAGTTTGAGTGTTAGCCTTTTGATCAGCATTTACTGCCCTGTCTTTTCAATATGTGTGATAATCAAAACCCTGTTGATATGGAAAAATATGCAAGATAGTTGAGTCTGCCTACACAGATTTCTCCCAGGAGAAGAGGAAGTTGCCAGCTCTGGAATTCTTAGTCTACACATCTCCTCGTCTTGGAGAGCTACTGCTTTTGTTGCTACGTGGAAAAATGCCCAAAATAGTTCTAATGCTAATGCTGGGAAGATGTCAGATAGCAGTGAGGATTACCACTTCCTGCTAGACCTTATCTTCTCTGTAGAGATGTGAAGGAGGTATTCAGTGGGCCACTTGAGCTCTCTGTAAAGCAGGAAGAGCTTCTGAAAAGCTTCGTGCCTTTGCAGAGCAGTCATGGGTGTGAGGCATGGACACCTCTAATCTTTCACAGATCCATCCCTGCCTTCACATGGACGTTTGCAGTTTCTATGAGCCAGACAGGGGTTGTAGGTGAGTTGGGTAGAACTTGGTACAGTGCAGCCCATGCTTTCTACTGGTTGTTTCAGTGGGTTAGGGTTGGGATTGGGACTTGGACACATTGGCATGGTGTACATTTTGAAGGAAGCAGTTCTGTAACATCATGGGGCTATGGGTTGGTCATGCCTTCATACCAGGTTGGGCAGACCGGAGACCCACTACCTTGCTAACATGTTTAGCTACCCTTCTTTTACTCCAGAGAGACTTACCTTGATATGCAATGATACTACGAGAATAATCCCTTTGGAGAAAGGGCAAGAGATTATTTTCAGAGTCATTAGAAATACTAAGCTGTGTCTTGGGATTGTTATGAATTCCCCTCTGTTCAGGTTAGATATGTTTACCCTAGTCTCTCTAGGTATTCTAGCTCTGTGTCTGGGACCAGGGAGTGTGCTGCAGCTGAGAGGCCTGGGGAGAACAGCTGCAGGTAGGGCAGGCCTGGGCCTCTCTAGTACAGGCTCCTATGTCATGAGTGGAGGAGAAACTCCTCACAAGAGGTGGTGACAGCTGAGAAAGCACTTGGCAAGCATAGAGACACATCCCGTGTATGTCCCCCTATGAGTGGTATTAGGCCTGACACTCCTGGACTTTCCAGATTCCTCCTTGCTGTGTTCTAGGGGGGCTTGGGCAGAGAGAGGTGATGGGAAATGCTTTGTGCCCAGCTCCTCAGCCAGCCTACTGGGCTTCTCTGTATCTCAGGGTCCCTAGGCTCCTCAGTTTGCTTGAGCAGGGTGCCTTGCTCTTGCCCTCCAGGGCACAGGGTGCAACACAGGGGTGGTGTCAGCACCTATCTTTGGTCTGTGTCAAGATTTAATCAGGTGAGCCTGGCCTCACCCCTCTTAGCAGAGTTGGAGGGGAAACCCAAGTCACCATGCCCTGATTTGCACAGCGGTGTCCACTTGACCCAGAACAGTCCTTGATGCTGGCAGCTCTGCCTGTGTCTGTCAGTCCTCTGCTGTCCTTGTTGCTAAGTCTCTAGTCCTACTCCCACATGTGCATGGCTCCTGTCTTTAGGGATCCTGTTCAGGTCCCAACTTGTGAGTGAAGTTCACACAGCTCACATGCCAGGCCCGCATGCTCATCCCTCACATAGCCCCCTCCCTTGGGAGGGGAGGAGGTGACCTTGACCCAGCAAGTATGGTCTCAGAGATTTACTTCTCTGTTTTCATGAGGCATTTCCCTCCCTCTGCCTCTCTGGAGGCTGCGGAATGAAGCCACGCATACATAAATGTGTGCCACTGATGATCAAGTCTTGTTGCCAGGCAACTGGCAGCTCTCAGGTCTTTTGACATTCTCCTGGTAAGTCAGTCTTATTTCATAAAAATTGAAAACAGTCGGAGCATTTCCTGGTTGAGCCCATTAACAGGATCAAGGTGTAAGTCCTTCAGCATGTAAATCAGCCGCCCTGATGTCTTCAGTGTGCACTTTATTTTACACATCAAACTTCTCAAGCCCTTTGATAAATTGCTTCAGATCTGTTTAAGGATCTTGCAGAGACTTTTCTCCCTGGCATATTTATGAAGCCAACTGATCCAAGGGATCCAACACCAGCTGTATTGGAAAATAGTATCAGGAGGAAGTGTCCCTGTAGCCCCTTGCTGGAGTGGTTGTCATGGAAACTGGCTGAGAGGTTGGGAATTGTAAGCTTGGGGTCACCAGTGAAGGAATTTATGAGAAAGTTGGATTTTCAGTTTGAGAATGGCCAGTCTGGCCATAATGCAAGGCTTGAACTGGAGGGACCTGAGAAGAGAGGAGAATAAGAGAAGGTTGTGACAGTGACTGCTGCAGCCAGTCAGGGGGAGAGGGGAGACAGGTCTGGAGATTTCTGCAACTTTAGCACAGACAGAAGTTTGAGGCAAAGAAGCCACTCATGTGTGCTGTGTGAAGATGAGCAGGAGCTGACCTTGTGTTACGTACAGGGAGTGGCTTGTGTTGGAAAAGGGCAGCAAGCAGTGTGTGGGGTTTGATGGAGTTACTCAGAGGCAGGTAGGGAGCTGGAAGGTGGACCTGAGGTGGGTGAGTGACTGAGTCGAGGAGCAGAGAGGGTTGCTGTGAGTCAGGGCCTGGGCAGCCTGGAGCTGCTGTCTGCCTGCACCACCAGAGCTGCTAGGGGAATAGTGAGCAGTGGGGGCAAACGTCTGCCTACAGCCCCACTATGGGTCAGGCATGCAGGTGGGCTGTGCCCATCATGTAGGCCTGGGGATTGTGGAGCAATGATCTTGTTCCTGTGTCTGTTCTTGGGAAGCATTCCTGCCAGTGCCAGAACACCAGGGATCCTGTGACCAAATTGCTGCCGATCAGCTTTCCTCCCCAGAAACCGGCCCTGCCTCAGTGGTCCCATGCTGTTTCCTTGCCAGGAGGATCCTGGTTCTGCAGAGCTGCTGCAGGCTTCCAGAGAGTCAGCTAGGGTGGGAGGCTGCTAGCCCTTCAGCTGCTTAAAACATGTGGCATTGGGGGCAGTGCTGCTTGTGGTTGCGTCCTTCTATTTGTGTCATTGTCATCTTTAAGTACCAGTGAAACCCTAAGTCCTAAGAGTGACCTGGGATGTATTCTTAGACAATTTTTTTATCCCAAGTAACAGCTTTGTGTTAGACTTGTTGAATAGGGTTGACTGTTCTCTTTTATTTTTTTTAAAAGAATTTAAAAATTTTATTTATTTATTTTTTTCTTATTTCAGAACCTTTGTTTGTTTATTCACTCATTTTTATGGCTGGCTCAGCCTGCCCCGAGGGCAGGGCTGGCACAGCATGTGGTGTCTGGATCGAACTGAGGTCCCTGAAGCTGCCCAAACTTTCCCAAGCAGGTGCTTTAGACCACTGAGCCATTCCGCCGTGCCCCTGGCTGTTCTCTTTTAAATACAAAAGTGATCATATCCAGATGGACATTCTATCACCGTTTCTGTTAGTTTTTTTCACCTTGACACACCACAAAGATTGAGTTCATTAACTCCTTCAGTCCTTTAAAACAAAAACAAAAACAAAAAACAAAAACAAAAGAACCGGGTATTTGTTGCTTAATAATCCAGCAGTGCGCCTGTGTTGTTCCATACTGCACAAAATCTGTTGAGTAGAACAGAAGCTTATTCACAGCTTTGCACAGAAGATATTTGGGACACTATTGATCTCCTCAGTGATGCAAAGAGGAGTGAGGTGTACACATGCTGCTGGCTTATGATAGGCTTGCGTCCTGCCTCGACCATTATAAGTTGAAATGAGAAGATGGAAATACGTTCCCTTCTTACTCACCACAGCGCAGCCCAGCCTGCCTCCTGGGCTCAGGACACTTATGCTAGCCTGTAGGAGGCAAAATCACCTAACAGAATGTGTGTTTCATAGTCAGCTGTGGCAGTCTCACGTAATGTATTGAATACTGTAGAGAGAGAATGCTTATCAGGGTTGATGTACATTAAAGTGCAGTTTTCATTGAATGCACCATTTTCACACCATCGTAGATTTTTAAAATGGTAAGCCAAGAGCGTCTTACAGGGCTTCTTTCCATAAGGTACACAAACCATGCAAGCAGCCAGTGACTGCATCCTCTTTCCCATTCACTCTCCCCTCTGTGAGTTTGTGTGTAGATCTAGGCACACTCATGAATGTTCTTCCATGAGTAGATTCATGTGTGCACCCGAGAGGTGTCTTAGAGGACTCGCTATGGTGTCTTTTTGTCTTATGTCCATATACTGTCCATGGAGACATGTGCAGTACAAGCAGCCCCACTGTGTGCCTGGAGGTGGACTCCATGGAGGTCTGTGTTGCTCGACACAGACTGAATTGTCAGCAGGCCTCGTGGGTCAGCATGTGTCCACAGAACTCAGCTGTGAGGTGTTAGCTCCTAATGCCTGGTCTTTGGATGTTAGCAATGTGCCATTTTACCCTGCAAGACAGTATAAGCCCTTGTCTGATACTTCTCTTCTTACCCCTCCTGGTCTCCTGCTTCCTGGGAAGAGAGAACCACAGTGAGATCGAGCGGCGCAGGCGGAACAAGATGACTCAGTATATCACGGAGCTCTCAGACATGGTCCCCACCTGCAGCGCACTGGCCCGGAAGCCAGACAAACTCACCATCCTGCGCATGGCCGTCTCACACATGAAGTCCATGAGGGGCACGGGGAACAAGTCCACGGATGGTGCCTACAAGCCTTCCTTCCTCACTGAGCAGGTGCCCAAGAAATCTCGCTTTCACTTTTCAGCAAGAAGTGCTCTTCAGGAGCGTTGGGTTTTGTTATCTTCTGTTCCATGTTCCACGTAGCTCAGTGAGGTATCCCTGAAAATAAATGCTGTGCATCTGAATGATATGTTTCTCCAGCCGACATGGAAGAAGCCAGTGGGAATAGAGTCTTGTGTGCCAGGATAGCAGTGAGGGACCTGCTGGTGTCATAGTGGCAGTAGTAACAGTGACAGTGGCAGGTTCTTCATGGTTAGCACTAGAAGTCCTCTGCAGTGCCTGGTCACAATCAGATCTTTTTATCCATCATTTATTTCCTCCTCAACCTAGTCCAGTGGAGAAGCCAGCGCTATTTATTCCCGTGTCATAGTTGAGGCTTGGAAAGGATCCTGAGGTTGCCAGAAGTGAGTTAGCTGTTTTTGAAGGAGCCAGGAGTTGCTTAAAGACGGGGGTTGGACCCCACAGTCATGCAGTTGTTAGCAAGCTAATATTTTGCTGGAAGAATCACAAAAGCCAGGAGTCAGTACCCTTCCAAGATGTGCTGGCCTTGGAGGGGAGAGTCCTGTGAGCCCTGATCCACAGCTGTCAGGATGATGTGGCAGTGGCCATGTTGGCCTTTGAGGGCATGGAGCATGGTGGCCTGATTTCCTCCCCCATACAAATGAATTCCCTGGTGGCTCCCAAACTCCGCAGATGCAATGAGAGAGGCAGTACATGTGGACTGCTCCACACAGGGCTGGCAGAGGAGCCAGCCAGAAATGCACTGAGTGCTGCTAACCAGGCAGGTCAGGGAAGACCTTGTCCTTTACTTCTCACAAAACTCCCACGAGGACAATATTTGAGATGACTCTCTGAGTGCCCACAGTGGTAGGACCAGCGTGGAGCGCAAGTCATGGGAGTCCTACCCATGTTTCTGTGTTGGCTCAGGGATGGTGGTGACATGCATGTCTATAGAGCCTCTGCTGTGTGCAGGTCCTTGGCACATGCTTTGCCCTTAGCTCTGCTAATGCCCCCCAAATCCCACTGAACACAGAACTGCAAATAGAAGAATCTGCAGATGTTAAGTACAGAAGAGCCAGGCTGAGCCTTGTTGTACCCCAAGCCCTTGCTCCTTGTCCCTTCTCTCTGGTAGCCAGAGGAGATGCTGAGCATGTTCTGCTTTCTGACACAGAACCCTGGATAGGAGATGAACTCACTCTGGGAAGTGACAGGGGAAGGTGAGGGTGGGCTCTGTCCCCGGGCTCTTTCCTGACACTTGCAGACCGGATGCAAACACAAATGCACACGCAAAGCCATCCAGCCTTCCCTGTGATAGTTCTCCCCTTCCCCAGAGAACCTGCCCACCTTTAAACACAGCTCTTCCTGTTTGGGTGATCTTCCAGAGATCCAAAATAAAAGTGCTGACCCAGTCCTCTGGCTAAGCATCTGGGAGACGCAGCAGAAGTGTGAAGGGTGGGAAATGGACAAAATAAACTTTTCCTGGAAAAATGGTTAAATAATCTGCTTCCTCCCAAGTTTCTCAGGCTGAGGAGGTTTGCATTTTCCCCCAGTCCAGCACATAGAGACATTCCTAAAGCTCCCTGGTCCTGTTCCCCACAGATCAGCATCTTCTCAGCTGTGAGTCCTTGGTCCCTTGGGGATAGGGACTTAGGGTATGGCCAGAAGATCCAGCTTAGTGAAAGTGCAGCTGGAACCTTTGTCTCCTTATTAAGTTCCATAGGAGAGCTACCACAGACAGTTATATTGGAACAAAATATTCCCAGCAGAAACTACGTGCCGGTTGCTGACGTGAACAGCGCATGGGGTGGTTGGGGGTGCAGGTGAGGGCAGGGATGAGCAGGAGGGCAGGTGGAGCAGGGATGAGGGTGACAGCCTCACCCCCACAGGAAGGAGCATCACGGCTGGGTGCAAGCATTATACTTGAGCTGCCCCTACATACTGCAAAGAAAGACCTCTTGTTTGAACAGAGTTGATTCTGCTTCGTCAGTGACCCTTGAGGATCACGACAGAGCTTCTTACTGCCACACACTGATTGCAAGCAGCTTCCTTCCTGTTCTCACTGACAGTCGTGATGCTGTGAGCCTTTGTGACCCCAGATGAATGCTTCTGACCAGCTTCTTCCTGGAAAGTGGTCCAGATAGTGCTATATGTCCTGCTGCCTGTTGGGCATCTCAAGAGTTTGTAGAGCTGGTGGGGACAGTTGTCAGAGGTCTAGAAGCTGGACAGGCAGGTGGACAAAAGGAGTTCTTTTGTGTCTAGTGCAAACATCAGAGCACCTCTCATATCTGGTGGGGATGTTGAGGGCCCTCTTACACCAGGTGAAGACATGAGGAGCTTAGATCTGCAGGTGGAGGGCAGTAAGGAGAGTGTACTGACGCTGGCTGGCACAGAGGTGAGGAGACTTCGCAGCCTCTTTCCCTTCTCCTTCCACTGGCCCATCTTCCTCCCTTCCATGAGCACTTCCTGCGCTGAATACTGGATGCTGAGCTCTTCTGCAGCAGTGTTATGGTTGCATTTAAATACACAGGGACAACAGTCACACCTGTGGCAGCCCCACAGACTGTGGTGGTTGCCTCCCTGCTTACAGCGCTGGAGAAGTCTTTCCCAATGGGAGGGCTGTTTTGAGTGGTTGTGTCTTAGGGATAGTGCTTTATTTTTGGTAGGAAGAATCAAACTCTAGGCCTCATATTTGCCAGGCAGACACTTCACTGCTGAGCTACATCCCTGAACCCAGGGATGGTGCCTGCTTTGTGGATTTTTCTAGCTTATTTCCCAGTAAAATTGCACTATGTTCACAATATATATATATATATACACACACACACACACACACACACACACACACACACATATTGGAGCAAGTGTTGGAGTAAAAGAACCTGGAAGTGGCAGATAAGAAAATGCAGTTGGTCTGTGTCTCCTAGAGTGGTGTGCTAATCCCAGTCTTCTCTTCCCAGGAGCTGAAGCACCTCATCCTGGAAGCTGCTGATGGATTTCTGTTTGTCGTAGCGGCTGAGACAGGGAGAGTGATCTATGTGTCTGACTCGGTCACACCTGTTTTGAACCAGCCCCAGTCCGAGTGGTTTGGGAGTACCCTGTACGAGCAGGTGCACCCTGACGATGTGGAGAAGCTGAGAGAGCAGCTATGCACCTCGGAGAACTCGATGACAGGTCAGTCTGGCTCCTCTGTGGGGCCCCCTGATCTTAGGAAAATATTCTGTGGGTAAACATGCCCGAACTGTGGAGACATATAAAGCCCCCTAAAGACAAGAGTGTATCTTATTTAACTTGTGTGTAGCTTTATTCACCCTATAATTTTAAAAAATCAGTTTCTATTACATCACTTCACATCTCTCCCCCCCTCCCCCCAATATTTTACCTGTACCTTATGAGTAGGAGTCTTCACTGCTACATCAGTCAGGTCTACACACTCATGAATTTGGTGTAGGAAGTGTGTGGTTATTTGTGATTCTAATCATTACCCAGGCTTTCCTTCCTTGGAATACTGTTCCTTACTGAAAACATTTAAATATAGATGATTCTGCTATCATGTAACAGACACACTCTTAAACGTCACTACAGTATGCAAGAATCATGCAGGAAAACTTAAGGCTTATTGAAGCACAGTGCATTACGAGTACAAACCTCAGTAATGTGCTAGTGGCAGAGAAAAGCAAAAATGGAAACCTGTTGAAAACAGAAACATGGACTTACACGTAAATGGCTAAAACATTCATAAATATTGTGAAGCCTGCTCGGGAGGCTGAGGCAGGAGGATTGGTGTGAGTTCGAGACCAGCCTGGGCTACAAAAGTGAGCTCAAGGCCAGCCTCAACTGCATAGTGAGACCCTGTCTCAAAAAGACAAAAAAAGAAAAATATTGTGAAGCCTAGAGCTTGACTTTGAAAATGGTGTAAAGTTGGCTAGTGGCCTTGTGTCCCAAAGGCCACTTGCGAGTGAGAGATGATGGGAGGGAGTCATGTGGAGTCCGGGGAGAATTTCACACATGCATAGGTGAATATGGCTTATAGTGGGGAGTGAGCCAAGACTGTTGATAGATGTCCCATGTGTGCTCTGTGTTTTTTGGGCTTGGTGCTGTGTTTGCCTAGCTGTCCTTCCAGCTAATATGAAATTCACATTGTCCTCAGATTATTCCTTTACATAGTGATACCTTGACTCACACACTTAATCCCATAATTCTGATCCCAAAGCAAATTGGACAAGAACCAAATCAAATTTCCTCCTAAGACCAACACTGAAACCAACCATTGCATTTGATTTGGTTGTTATCTAACTTGGATTGCAACCAGAATCATGAAAAGAATTAAGTTTGAGAACCAAGGTACCACTGTACATTGATCAGACAAATTTGCATTTACTTAATGAGTTATGGAGTTGCTGTATCATGATGTGGGCACTCTGCCATGTGCTGGTGGATTGGGCCTGTGCTCTCCCCCTGCCACACGGGTAGGGGTGCTGGGTTCTTACTTGCATTTGCCCCGAGTGCCTGTGTTATGGCTCAAGGGTGTCTGCACTTTGCTCATGTGTTCTGCTTAGGTTGACAAATCATGTGCCATCTCTGGGGTGACTTAAACAAAAGAAATTCATTGCCTCGTAGTTCTACCCACAGGAAGTGCAATGGGCTAGTCCATTTGGCTGCTATAGCAAAACACTGTTATTAACTGTGTAGCTTTTAAGTGACAAAAATTTAACTTTTCATAGTCCTAGAAATTACAAAGTCCGAGATCAAGTCACTAGCAATTTTAGTGTCTGGTGAGGACCCATACTGTGGCCCACAAGTGGCACCTTCTGGTTTTGCCTTTGCAGAGTAGGCTGGGTTCCCAGTTATCTTGGTCACTTTTTCTCAGCTAGTGCAGAATTCCCAGCACCCATGACATAAAGAGGCAGAAGCTTATTACACGTCCAGTCTATGGTTGGCCTGGTGTCAGGATCAGGTGCAGGGAAGCTGCTTGCTTCATGATGGACAGAAAGCCAGAGGGCAAGGGGAAGCCAGGAAGAAGATAAGCCCCTCTTGGTCACCAGCCTCTTCTGACCAGACCCCACTTCCCATCAGCACACTCGACTGTGGATCCATCTGGATCCAAACACCTTGCACATATGTGAGGCTTTAGGGAACATGTTAGATCCAGATCACGGTGCCCTCTGGGGCCTCTTTCATATGGGCACTGAGTACAATCAGGAGGGCACCACTCTTGGGGCTGGATCACCTCCCACAGCCCACCTCCAAATACCAGTACCTTAGGGAATAGAGTTTCATGGTAAGAATTCAAAATCCAGTGTTCCGCTCATCACACCCATGGTGGTGGTGTCTCCTGAGGCCCCTGCCTTCTCTTTCAGGATGGCCCATTTTTCTTTGAAGCCTCACGTGCTCATTTCTCTCTACATACATCCCATCCCTGGTGCCTCTTTCTCTTATGGGGACACCACCCATGCTAGATCGAGGCTTTACTTTACCTTCATTACCCTTTTCAGGGCCTTTCTCTAAAGACAGTTACATTCTGAAGTTCTGGAGGTTAGGAATCCTACATGTGAATTTTGGGAGTTCGCAATTCTACCCATAATACTTGGAATAAGACTGAGTGAGAAGAGACAAAGGTGGCAAAAATGCAGCTGTTTCTGAGGGGCATTGGCAGTTTTCTGGATGCTAATATTAGTGATGCACAAGCAAGAGGAAGAGGGCAGAGGATTAGGGTGTGAGGACAGGGTTGGGCCACTTGTCTCTTTCCTCATGGGTGGCACATCTGGCAGCAATGCCCATGTTTCCAGAAGAAGTTACCCTGCCACCCCAGTCCTGGGCTGAGTTAAAGAACTCCACGTAGAAGTCTCAAAGACTGCACATTGTAGAGTTAGGCACTGGGGAAGATGAGGGAGGGGAAAACAAGTCATCCAGGAAGTGCTGGCTGCCCACTGAAATTGCCTTCTCTGGAAACAGCTGTCTTTCCCCAGACTTCTGTGTCCAGCCACAGGATGTGGCTTCCCCGAAAGCCAGCCCAGAGACCCTGTTGAGGCAGATGGCAGGGGAAGTGGTGATCAGGGATGAGACAGGCTGAGGTCAGGGGTGTTGTTAACAGGGTGGGTGGATGTTCCTGTGGGGGGCCCAGTTTACAGGGCAGTGAGGTGGACTGGCCATAATGGCCTTAGAGGGAATGTCAGGTGGTGGCCATAGCAGTCAGAGCTGGTGCAACTGGGAGTCCTCCAAGATGAAAGAGGGGACCGGAAGACATGAGCCCCTTCTGCTTGGCTACCTCTTGAGAGCAGCAAGATGGGACTGGATAAGCTGGTCTTTATCTGTAAGATGAAAGAGGGCAGGGCTCCTGGAGGCCACGGGCGCCCTATGACTCTACCAGGACACACAGCATGTTGGCTTGTTGAGCTCCAAGGAGGCTGGAAGAGCTTCTTGCAGCAGGGTTGTGGGTTTGAGGTGCTGAAGATGGGGTGAGGGCTTGTCTTTGTGCACAGCCAGCCCAAGGGTAGGCACAATGCAAACTCTGCAGAATAGCTGCAGGGGTGACCTGATGCCTGGAATGGCTGAGTGAGGCTCTCTCAGACCTTGCTGCCCCTAATCCTGACCTTTGTGGTTTTAAAGGTAACATGGTGAGTAGGCTATTTAATTGCCCACCTCCCCCGCCCCAGCATTATGCTTAAGTACAATCCAGGACAGCTGTTGTGATATGCTTTATGGAGAAACAGGTGCGTGCTAGACAGGCTTCATCTAGGCAGGAAGGGCGGTGCTGTTGCCTGTGAGCAGTAATGTGAAACAAGGTGTTTTGAAATAAGCACTCAGACAAGATTACATGTTATAGTGACCAGAAGCTGGCAGGGAACTAATCCTGCATTTCCCCTGGAAGTGGTGGCTCTGTATTTGTGAGCTCAGTGTCCATGGAAACTTTGTAAATCAAAGCTACCTTGGGTGATGTGAATCTGCTCTGTGCTTTCTCTACTCCCAGCTTTGCTCTTCTCTGCACAGGATGGATTGTAAGGCAAGCAAAGGTGCTTTCATGCAGCTCTTTCTGCACTTGTGGCTTAACCCAGTGACCTCTTGCAGATGTCCGAGGGCTGCCTCACTGTCCTCTATTTGGATCTCTGACCTGCCTCAACCAATCACAAGGACTAGGGAGACCCTGATCCAGGGTCGAGGCTAATTTCTCTACCAGGGTCCTGGCATCCAGGAGCTGGGGAAGGTGATTCCCAGGAGCAAGTCCGCGCTGTCACCTAGAGCAAGAAGACCCTGGGAGGGCAGATCAGCAGGTGTGCAGAGCCAACTGGGAGAAGAAGCAGGCTTAGCCATGTTTGAGGTAAACCTGAAGGGTAGGATGGAATGTTCTGGAGACTAGGGTGGCCTGGAATGCCAAGATGCCTGGTAACCGGATTCTGAGCAGAAAGTGGAGTGGATGTTGGCCATGAAGAAACCTGGAAGAGATCAGATGAAAGCGTTGTCATGGGAGAAGATGCAGAACTAGTTATGGTGGATATCTGGGGACCTTGGTGCTTGGTAGGGAAGGAACATGGTGGCCAAGGAGGCCCAAGGCATTGCAGGGCTCCTGCCTTTAACAAGGGTTAGGGCTGAGGGCTAGTAAAGGACAGCATACAAACCAGTGATGTGTAGAGTGAGGTGATTATCCTCAGTGTTTTCCTGTGAACTCTGGGAAACTGAGACCCTGGGGAGCATGGACAGAGGTGTCTTGTCAGTGACCCCAGCCCTACTGCAGAAAGGGGCTGTTCACATTGTCTGGCCAGGAAGTGGGTGTGGAAGGTGACAACCATAGGCTCCTTAAGACAAGGTTCATTTGGCCATTTCCCCAGCATTGAGCTGCTGTGGTTTGTTTTCACTGGCTCTCTCCTGGCCTTCTGAAAAGTGGGTGTGCATTTTGGTTTAGTTTAGAGGGTAACTTTGAGCTAGAACAGTCCAGCAGCAAGGAAGCATGGCAGAGGCTGATTTCCTCCCTCTCTTCCTTCTTTTTCTTTCTTTTCCTCTCTCTCCCTACTCTCTTTCTCCCTACTTCTCTCCATTCTTTCCTTCCTTGCTTTGTTTTTGGTAATACCAAGGGTTGGACTTAGGACCTTGGCACTGAGCTGCATGTTGAGATCTTTTTTTTTTTCTTTTTGACACAAGTTCTTGTATAGTCACTAAGTTGCCCACACTAGGCTTGAATTTGCAGTACTCCTGCCTCAGCCTTCCAGGGTGCTTATGGGAGTGCACCATCGCACCAGGATCCTCTTTTGCTTTTTTAATCTAACAATTAAACTTTACTTACCATTTATTCATTGGTTCAACAAGTACCTGTTTTGCATGACTGTGAAAGCTTGTGTGGGGTGCAGCTGGCCTTATCACAGGCATGCGTACCCTTCTCCCCAGATGTTGTGAATGAAGGAACCCCCATTTTCCAACAACTCCAGCCCAACTTCTTTGTGATAATTTGGGGAGTGCCTGAGCCAGGTTGGTCCCCAAGGCCTTTAACTGGAAAGCCCCATGCATGAATCACACGTCCCAGTCTCAGCTGTGATTAAGTTTTCCTATCTCCCCAGAGCTCTGTCGAAGTCCAGAGATGCTTTTAGCCTTGGATCACAGGCTTTGGCCCAGCATGGTGTGGATGTAGATAGTGGTTCCTGGGAGTAGGCCACTGGGGAGCCAGTGTCAGCTGGCATGGCAGCCCTGCTGCAGGCCTTCCATTGAGCTGGGTCTCTTGTGCTCACATCCTGTGTTTCATATAGACTCTCCCTGCAAGTCTGGGAGAGAGGGGCTGTGGGACGCTGGCTGCTCTTTTTCTTTCTCAATGTTGAGATTGACTGTTACGATTCTCTTAAATTTGTGAGCACTTGGTACCTGCCGGGTACACATAGATGTCAGCTGCCTGGGGAGAGGTGACCATACATTTGCAGGGGTAAGGACTGGGCACTGGTGTTTGCCAAGGATTCTCAGTGATTCTGCTGTATGCAGAGTGGTGAAAAGTACTGGTCATCTGGCCTCATTTTGGTCGCCTGCATGGGGCTGCAGACCCTTTCACAGGTGAGGACACAGAGCTAATGGTTACCGAGAGGTGCTCAGGCTCCATAGCTGAGGCTGAACGGTTGCAAGGCAGAGCTCGTATGCAATCATTGCATGATCGGTGCACCTCTCTAGGGTCATCCAGATATAAAAGCTCAGTCCCTCAGGGTATCAGGAGCCAGTGCAGCCAGGTTTAGGGGTACTGGTTCATGGAGGTTAAAGCAGGGCAGCGTCCCAGGCATGAGGAGCATGTGAGTGGTGAATGGCAGCAAAGCTCTGAGACTTGGGTCCTAATGTTCTGTGTCACTGGAGCAGCTTCACGGGCATCACTTGGGAACTTGCTAGAAATGGAGGTTCTCGGCCCTACCCTGGCCCCACCGAATCAAAGGCTGTGGCGGCCCAGCATTCTGTGTTCTACCTGCTGAGTCATGGAATGCAGACTGAAGTTCAAGGGCATGGCTGGGGAAGGCATCTCAAGACTTTCTGTCCTGTCACCTGGATGAGTCCACCTTTATTTGTGACCTCATCACACTCTGTCATCCCTCTGTTCCTCAGAAAGTTGAGGGAGATACGTTCTGTGAAACGTCTTACTCACAGTAAGACTCTGGGCTGGCGTTTATCTGTACTTGGAAGGTGAGGGTTGCCAAGAGTGTACTTGCTGGACCAAGAGCACTTGTGTCTCCGGTGACTTCTTGGGCCCCCAGAGCTGCAGGCCTCATGCCAGCCTGCTGCCCAGACTCTGAGCTTGGCACATCAATGTTTGCAGAAAGCCAGACTGAAGACTTTATAGAGTCCTGGTGGGATAGAGGCAGCAGTGGCCAGGCTCCAGCCCAGGAGCATAGTGGCTCTGTCTGTGCCAGTGGCTTTCCCTGCCCCATGTGTCTGCCCAGGTGTCAGCTGTGCAGGCTGCCCAGTGTGAGTCCCACAGGTGTCCTCTTTCCCAGACAGGCAGGGGACTCCTAAGTGAACGCAGAGGCCCAAGCTCTCTTGGAAGCTGCTCAGAGGTGAGCATAGCTGCAGTGCTGGCTGACAGTTGCCTAGCTGTTCTGAGAATGTCACTGTGCAGCTCATGTGACTCAGTCTTCCACCAG
Organism: Myocastor coypus; assembly: GCA_004027025.1. NCBI lineage: Eukaryota > Metazoa > Chordata > Mammalia > Rodentia > Myocastoridae > Myocastor > Myocastor coypus. Next base: position 47,500 of record PVJA010009501.1, read on the forward strand.
GGGCAGCATGTGGCAGTGCCTCACTGTGGAAGAGGAGAGAAGGCCAGGTCTGAAGGGGTGCCCACACTGTCACCTGAGGGGGACCAGGAAGGACAAAGTGACCCTAACCCTGCAGGATGTCCCTAAGGACAGACAGCCCACGGCACCTCCTGGGATGGGAGGCTGGCACAGGAAAGTGGCTGCCCACTGTCAGCATGAAAGTCTACTCCTGCACTAGGCAGCTGGGCCTTTTTTTGTAACACTTCAGAAAAGAGGGCAAGGACAGAGCATGTGGAAATGGGCTGTGCCATCACTCCTGGGGCGGAGGAATGTCAGGCAGATAACTGACCCCGACGGGGGCGGTCCTGTGAACCTCCGTCCACCCTGTGGTATCAGCTCTGGAGAAGATGGGCTCTTTCCAAATGTCACTCATGAAGGTAACTTCATGAAAACGATACTTTCAAGTAGATAGCTTATTTTCTTTGGAATACTCAAGCTCAGTCTTTGGACTAATGCCAAAACCTGAAATGCTTAACACATTCAGCAGGCCATTTCTTGCCTTTTTAGGTAACAGAAACAATAAAATAAAATAAAATAAAATAAAATATAGATTTTTATTTCAAGTCAACTATTAATGCTGTTATTGAGTTTCTGTTGTTTAAAACAGAAATAAAACCTCTTAGTGGTAAGAAAAGCATGTTTATTTGATTTAGGCCGCTAAGAGATTGCTCGGTTGTGGAGTAAACATTTAGGTTGCTGGCAAACACTTTAAGGGCTGGCTTTGCCAGGGCGCCTGGTGGACCCGGGCAGGGTGAAATCTGAGGGATGTGGCTGGCTGTTTATCTCTTCACAGTGCCTTTCCCACTGGAAACCATGGGCTCCTTAGATCTATTGTCCCAGATGTTTCTTTGGATGTAGTTCAGTTCTTTCTCATTGTTAAATATTTATACAATCTGCCTGTTTTGCTTTGCTGCGTAACAGCATGCGGACACCGCTGCACTGTTTGTGTTTTCTGCTCAACCGTATCTCATGAATCTCGCAGATTCTAGCCCGGGCTGCTGGGCTCGTTCTCACTGTGTTGTCACAGCAGATAGAAGAACCTGAGCAGTGTCCACCTTCAGTAGAGGTGGCTTCCCTGCACCTGCATGTGGAGAGCTTGCAGCCACCTGTGTGCTGAGCCTGTAGGCCCTGGGGCGGGCAAGGGCACGGTTTCGAGAGGTGAAGTGAACCCTGACTTTGGAAGCATGTGGTCCTGGTGACAGGTGCAGTCGTGGCCTTTCAGTGTGGATAGTGAACAGACCTCATGGGCCTCAGTTAACTGTGTCAGCCTCAAGATTGCTGCGAAGCTCAGGGGAAGTGATCCATAGGGTAGTGATTAGCAGTAGTGTTTGGAAATTGTAGAAATTTTGTTTGTTTCTAATAATCAAAGATGGTGGTTAGTCACTCCTATGGAACTGGGGTTTTCCAAACGTTCCATCTCGTTCTGCTTTATTTCTCCTCTTGCCTCTTTCATGTATGTCTTAGGACAAAGGCAGGTGGGTGGCCCCTCTCAAAGGGTGACAGTTCCCTGTGTGCCCTGTAGTCGAGGCCATCTCCAGAGGTTCGGTGCAGGAGAGTGAGTAGGGGTGCTCCTTCCCTTCCCCTCGGTCTGCCCGCCTCCTTCCTCCAATACGTGTCCCCAGTGCCAACTGGCTGCTATGCTGTGACCTGGTGACAAGGAGGTGGTGCAGGCTGCTCTTCTGGAGTTTGCAGCTTAGGGGTCAGAAGGATGCCAAAGAGGTGTTCTCCTTGATGCGGGGTGCTGCAACAGATGTCACCTAGGCCGGGGTCAGGAGGGAGGCGTCACACAAGCCCAGTGTGGGGGCGGCTTTGTGAGTGGGCACTGCTCACCGAGATTTACATGTGAAGGGACAGTCACGGAGGGCTGGTGGCATTGAGCTGCTCCATCCTTGAGCAGGCACAGGCCCCTGGCCTCTGTGGACTGAGAGGCTCCCTCTGGCAAGATCACAGGGGACATGTGGGAGGGTGTGCGGCCACACTGGCTCAGCACCACGCTTGGAAGGACTTGGAGTCACACAGGCTTGGCTTGGACTGATTTCCTCCATCTGTTGTAAGAGATCACTACCAACTCATATTTAAATTGTATCAATAAATCTGATCAGAAAAAAAAGAGATTACTGCCAGCCGGGTAGGAATCTGTTCTCCCACAGCTCTGAAGGAGATGAGAAGTCCAAAATCCACTGAGGCAGGTTGGTCTACCCCCGCCCCTTGGTCCATTGGTCTGTCTTCTCCCTGCCTCTGAAGTGCACCTCTGAGCTCCACCTCCATCATCACACTGCTGAGTTCCCTGCCTGTCTGGCCTCATCTTAACTTGATCCTATCTGCAAAGATCTATTTGCAAACAAGGCCTCCCTCACAGGTTCTGGGTGAATGTGAATTTTGGGGAGACCCACATGGGTGGTGGGCATGGAGATGCATGAACGTTTTGCTTGAGAGCTTTTTAGAGGGTATAATCCTCACACTCTGGTTCCTTCTCTGCCCAAATATTATTATTGTTTTTTGCCCAAATGTTATTTAAAAAACATATGTCCTGTCTTGGGTGATCTCTGTGGTGGCCATGCGTTCTTAGGGACAAAGCTCTTCTACTAGAAGTGTTTGGCCAAGACTAGGGCCAGAAGCCCGGGGAAGTGCCCTGACTTGTAGTGTGGAAATGAAGCCACAAACACTGGCCTTCCTCTGCTGTCTCTGCCCTCGCTTTGGGCCTCTTGGGCCCCCTGGCTGATGGCATTGGCTGTGGTGCCCCTCATGTGCAGGTGCCCCCCTGGAAAGGAAAACTGCAGTGCTGGTGTCTCAGTCCCAGGACTGTGTCTGTAGGTCTGGGTGGGGTGTGGCCTTGCCTGTGCTCTCTTGGCATTACAGTGCTGTCTGGATGTGTGAATTGATGCAGGGGACTCCGCAGAACCACACCTCTGCTTCCCATGCTCGTTCTCTCTTCTTTCCCTCTGGACCTTAGTTTGTAGTCGGCCTAAGCCTGCCCGCCTCTCAGGGGAAGGTCAGCATGCCTCCCACCTTTCAGATCCACTAGGCAAGTTGCTCTGTGCTATGCCCATACCTGCCTCTGTTCCAGTTTCATCTTCTGAAGCCCAGGTCTGCCTTCCCCTGCTTTGGGCCAGAACTGCTACTGGCCTCTGCCTGGACAGAAGTGGAGCAGAACATAGTCTGGATAGCAAGCCAAGGCCACTCTCTGCTGAGAACAGTGGGCGGCTGCCATGGTGGGGGATGAAAGCGTCAGGACTGGAACAAGACACAGTAGTGAGAGGTGGGCCAGAGAGCATGGGGTGGGGTGGAGGGGACAACAGGGCCCTGGTCCGGTCTGGCCTGTCTGCCTCTGCCAGTATGCAGGGCACAGCACTGAGCTGCAGATGTAGGCACAGTGCTTGGCTGCTTTGCCTCAAAACTAGCCCCAGGCTTCCTTGGCAGTTGGATGTGAAGTCTGGGCACTGTGCCCCAACCCCTTATTGGTATCTTTTTCCTTCTTGGCCTTGACTCCTGTCTGAGAATGTGTCATGCTCTGTCTAAACGCACACCTTGCTGGGCAGGGAAACTAGCCTGGAAACCTACCAGGGCTTTGTGAGCTTGAAGAGGGGCTTTGCCTCGACAAGTTCCTGAAAGAGTGGATTTCCACTCATCGTGAGCTTCCTCTCCAAGAGGTCACTGGCCCGCCCATGCAGGCTGCACAGCGAAGGTGCGCAGGGAGCCTCAGGACCTATGTTTCTACTTTTAATGTTTGTTTATTTATTTGTCATCCTTTTGAGGCGAAGTCTCACCATACAGTTCAGGCTAGCCGTGAGCTCACGTTCAAGCCCAGGCTGGCCTCAAGCTCTGAATGATCCTCCTGCCTCAGCCTCCAGAGTACTGGGATTACAAGTGTGTGCCACCACTCCCAATGGGACCTGTACTTCTAAAAGCAAGCCTTATGATTCTACTGTGAACCTCAGGATGAGAGACCCTTGGGGCGGGGGAACATGAGCCCACAATTAAATAAAGTACTTAATTTATAGCACAATCTGTCTTATGTCTGGGAGAGCAATTTCAGAAAGTTCAAGGAAAAGTTTTATCTTTTAAATTACTACACCAAAAACAAAATGTTAAGAATGTAAGCAACACAACTAAAAAATGCAGCCTCTGCATTTTATGCTTTCTCTCACAAGAATCTTTATTTCTTAATAAAATATGTTTATCTTAACTTCGATGCTCAGTGCGTAAATATTTATTTTCCTCCTTCTATTAAAGGAAACTGTGACAAAAATAGCCATAAGGAGTATTGTTTTTAGGCAGAGATAATTATTTTGAATTATTTTGTAATATTTGCAAGGACATTGAATCATTGCTTCCTGCTGGTCTGATTTGGATTTCGGTAATGGTCTCACGTGATGGTCGTATTTTGTAGCTTTGGTTAAAAATAGCTTGATTGCAAAAAAAACCCCAGCATGATCAAGAAAATTAAAATAGTTTCCTCTAGCTTCACTGAAGGATGACACATTTCCCTCTGAAATGTCCTGACTTAAGCCAAATGGTAAAGTAAAAATGTGCATATAGCACTGATCTTTCCTGTTTGTTGCTTTTTCAGTAGAAGCTAATTGAGGAAAACATCTGCATCCAGTTTTCCCTTTATTTTTGTGGATTCCTTTCTTATCCTTCAGCACAGAACCTCTGCTGCCCGTCATCGTTTGCTTAGGCAGTGAGCCGAGGGCGCATGGCTTTCTGTTTTCCCATTTGAGGTGATTGTAAAAATGACCCCCCCCTGGGGAGACACTTGCAGCATCTTGCTAGCCTTGATTTGAGCTCACCTGGATCCTGAAGACCTGGTTTCACAAGAGCCCTGTAGCTCAGGGTCCTAGGGGCCAGCTTTTATCTGTCGTGAGTTTCTTCCGTGACTTGTCTGGAGCTCCTTTTGTGACATGCCTGGTGTGCCTGCAGCTTTGAGCATCTGCTGTCCAGAGCTGGCCGGCCACCTTCTGGTTTGGATGACACACCTGTGTATAGTTTGAAGTCCAGTAACCCCTGCCACTGTTTTCAATAGTGTGGGTCACAGATTCCACCGAGTCAGTCCTGGTGTCAGCTTTGGCCTCTTGTGATTGTGAACAAGGGCCAGGTTCTCCCTGAGCCTCAGCTCCTCCTCAGGACCAGCGTGAGGAGGATGAGGGCCACGCGGGCCATGTTCCAGCTGCTCTGTTGCCTTCCTTTTCCTAGCTAGAGGTGCCATTCTCTTCCCTATGGTGCTCTAATCATTAAAGCTGGACAGGGATTGGTGTCACATTTTTGTAAAGAAACTGGTGAGGGAGAAGATGGGCCAGACAAGTCAGAGGCAAAGCCAGGCAAAGGTGTGTCAGGATAGGTCTGACCTGTAGGGTGGAGTGCAGGTGTATCCACTGCCCATGAGATTTGTCCTACCTGGTGGCAAGGGAACCCTGACCCAAGCAGTCCCTGGTCACAGACCTTGAGAGTGTGTGACTCCAGGCAACCTCAGGCCAGGTGGCTTTGAGGATCCTCTGGAGAAGATGCAGATGGAGCTACCAGCTGATATATTGGCAGGGTCCTGGGCAGGGATCTATCCACCAGACTGGTCCATAGGATCTGAGGTCTGGGTGGGGCATCTGCAGAGCCTAGTGTGGCCTTCTGTGGAAGAGCATACATGGGTGCAGCTGGTGACCCTTAGGCTTGTCCTTGAGAGCAGCTGGTTTGTGTGAGACAAAGCCATGAGGCAAGGTGAGCTGTGTGCCTATCCCCTTCTTTCTCTGTTTTTAGGGTAGCAGCAGCCTGGCCCCCAACCAAGGCCAGTCCTAGGGGCTTGACCAGATCTTCATGCATGAAGAACCACCTCTGGGAGGGGCAAGTTTGTGTCTTTAACTGAACAAATGTTTGCCTAGTGCTTATCACTGCACTGGAAGAAGTGGGCGAGACAGACATGGACATGATGGTCATCATCCACAGTGGTAGAAAATAGACAAATGGCCATCCAGTGAGCTGAAAGGAAGAAGAGCAGGGGCTGGAACGGTGGTGGGGTCAAGGAGGTGGTGGAGTGGAGCTGGAAGCGGCTTGCTCAGGGATGAAGGATAGGAATGGATGGGGATTTATAATCTGTAGGCTGTGACATTAGAGACCCTGGGTAAGGGAGCTGCGGGGGTGGGGGCAGCCCCATGGGGCCATTTTTCATTTAGGATTTATGCATGATGCAAAAATTGGTCCCTGGAAGGATATTAATAGGCTCTGATTTGCATTTTCATGTATAAAGGCTGTACTGGTTACTGGAGAGGGGGTGTGTTTTTTATACTCTAAGAAGAGCCAGAACTAGTGTTTATATGCCACGTGAGGTGCTATGTGAGATGACTTCATAAATATTTCTCATTTAATCGTCAAGACAGGCTTCCTTGTGAAAAGTGTTTTTGCCGTGTGGATGTCCGATGGTTGGTGTGGAATGTCTGCTTTTCCCCAGCGGCCACCTCTGCACATAGTTAGCAGTGTATGTCAGTTCTTTGTAGACCTCATGCTGTTCGTTCTGCCCTTGATCACTGCAGCTTTGATGTGTTGAAGTTGGGGTCCTGCACTATGCAGGTCCTGTGTTTGAGAGCTGCTCTCTGGTGGGGTGTGTGGGGCTTGGTGCCTCCTGTAGGGTGGGTGCTCGGTCGCTGAGGAGGAAGAGGTGTCTTCCCTGATTCTCTCACATGCCTCTGCTCTGCCCCTTGCTGGGTTCGGGTCTCAGACTCCAACAGTCTTCTGAATCTTCTCTGGCATCATATATTCCTCTTTTTGTCTTCTTTTTCTCTGATTCTGTGAGACTTTCTCAGTCGTTTCTTCTAATTCACTAGTAGGGTTTTCCCCAATATCAATTTACTGCGTCCATTTAGGTGTTCAGCTGTGGGGTCACAAAGAGGAATCTTTCCTGGTCTCAGACTGCTCTGTTTTATTCGTGGCAGGTCTCCAGTTGATGTGCAGCATCTCAACTCATTGGTCCATTGCCTACTCTGTCCTCCTGGGGGCAGCCCACATGAGTGATACAAGGACTCTGCCCTGGCCACTTGGTGCCCACCTCTGGACACTCTGTTTTTCATCCCAGAAGCTTTGGCTGGAGAACTCATTCTGTTCTTTTACCATTCAGGCCATCCTTTTGTACAGCTGACCTTGGCATTTGGGGACAGGGTTCCTGTACCCCAAAGGGATGCCCAGGTACCTAATACAAAATGCACAATATTTTCACATAACCTATAATCCTCCCATAGTATGATTTGTGGTGTGATACAAATGCTATGTGCTGTAGTTTGGATCTTAGGTGTCCTTTTAAGGTCCATGTATTAAAGGCTTAGTCCCCAGGGAGATGCTCTCGGGATGTGGTAAAATTTTTAATAGGTGGAGCCTAGTGGGAGGTCTTTAGGTCACTAAAGCCATGCCATGGAGGAGCTGGTGGAATATCAGTCCCCTTCTTTCCTCGTTCGTTTCCTGGCTGGGGAGGGGATAAGCTTTCTCTGTCACGTGCTCCTGCTGCGGTGTTCTGCCTCACAACAGGCCCACAACGACGGAACCAACCAACCGCAGACTAAAGCTGCTGAAACTGTGAATCCAGTCAAGCTTTTTCTCTTTATCTTATCCCAGCAGTTTGTGATGGTGACAGAAAGCTGACTAATACATTGTATAGGTGGTCATTCCAGTGCATTGTTTGGGAAATAATGACAGAAAGTGGAGTGTATCTTTTCAGTGCAGATGCATTTTTTCCCAAATATTTTTGATTCAGTTGGTGGCATAAGCAGAGGTGGAACTGTGCATGGCACCAAAGGTCACTGTCATTGTTGGAGCACAGTGCTGCTCATCCTTGCCTTCGTCCCTGTCCCAGTGCACTGGTGTTTGTAGAAATCCTTTACTGTCTCTCTGATCTAATTAAGGTACTTTCCACAGTTTTTTATCTTTATTTTTATTTTTTTTTTTAGCCCAGTGGCAGATTTTCCTGCTGTTTTTATGTTCTCTAATCATTTTGCTAGCAAATTGCAAAGGAGCAGAAATATGACCTGGAGTTGTCTTCTGGAACCCAAGCCAGCCTGGCGCTGGCCTCGCATCAGGCTGCCTTTCCACAGCTCAGGAGGATCATCGCTTCCCATGGAAATGAAAACCCTCAGGCTCGCATTTCTGGCATTTTTGTAGCATTAGCCCCCAAGAGGAATGTATTTCTTTAAATCACACTCCAGCACATTTTAAACAGGATGAAGAATTTGTACTTTTGTCTACAGATTAAATAGCAAAAGAGATGCTGGTGTGGGGGTCTGTGGGGTGATGATTTTATAATGAATAGCAGAGCATCAGGCTGCAGCGGGAGGCACCCTGTGATTCCATGTCATGTTGGAATGTGAGTGCTGGAGGAGCGCTTGGGAGCCCAGCTGTGCACATGGGAGAGGTGGCCCTACTGTCCCCAGCATTGGAACTCTTGCCCTGCAGGGATGCCCCTTAGTGTTGCCCTCTTGGGCTTTTCAGCTCCTGCCCAGTGATCATGCTGGTGTGCCCTGAAGGCTGTGGCTGGCCTCCTTTGCCATCCTGCTGCCTGCCCGTGCCTAGTTAGCAGCTCATTAGCACCTTCTCCAGATGGTGGGGTGGGGGCAGAGGGAATGACATGCAGGCCAGACTGCTCAGCACAAAGGCTCCTTGGAGTGTCGGTCTGCAGGGCCAATTAGTCACAGTGCTGGGTTCCTTTTGCTGGTGCTAATCAGCCACGACTGGAGTCTTTTGTTTTTTCAGCCCTGAGTCCTGACTCAATCCCCAGTGCCATCTTCCTTGGTCCAGAAAGTAGGACGACTCAGGGAGTGCTGGTTCCCCATAAACCTGTCCTACCTTTGAGAACAGTCCCACCTGGAAGGCAGCCAGAAGCCTGGTTCTGCCCAGTAGCCACGACTGCCACTGCACCTGCTCCCACCAGACAGCTGGGCACTTGCGCGCCTAGGCCAGTGTCCTCTTTGCCTGAGTGTCGTATTCGGGCGGCACTGGGTATGGATGCTCATCTCACAAGCTTTTGTTTTGACCGTCTAACTTACTGATACTTTTTATATTTAAAAACACAAATGATAGGTATTTTGCAAGGCAGTTTTCCCCTAGGAAGGGCAGAGGTTTTGCTCCTACACAAAGATGAGTGTTTGCAAAACATAATCTACATTTATTTCTAACAGCATGGAGAAATGAATGATGCTGTTGCAAGAATGTTTCCCAAAGCTGGAGCCGCTGGCTTTTCTGTCTGGACGACAGACAGCAGAACTCCTGAAAGCCTTTCTCCTCCCTGTACCTTGTGGGCTTTGTTTCTCCTGCTCCCTTTGCCCCACCTTAAACCCCTTCCTCTGCCCTGCACTCCTGTGGGAAGGGTGCCTGGGGCCCCTGGCTCCCTGGCCCTCAGCAGGCACTCTCTTTGCTCTCTGCTGCTTTGTGTGTTGTGCAGATGTCCTGGGTCCTCTCTGGTCCTATCCAGTGGGTTTTATGCTTGGGTGGGAACAGTATCTTGCGTTCCTTACTGTGTGAATCGCATTTCATAGCTTCTGTTAGATGAAGGCAGATCACAGATCCTTCTTCCACCAGGTTCTACATATTCATGTACCCCTTTGACAATATCATTTTGAAAAACAAAATCTTATTGTTTTATGTCTTGCTCCCAGTCCAAGAGGTAGAGCGAGGCCACTTTAGTACTCCACGCAGAATTCCAGTTGGTACTCTTCTGCCAGAGCTGCAGGTGCCCTGTGTGATGTCAGAGAGCTTTCTCAGACCTTGAATTGCATGGACAGTTTAACTCATCTGGGAGCTCCAGCTGGCTTGGAAAGCTACACTGGTTTTAGCCATTAAATCAGGTATATCCCTTCTCACAAAGGCTCTCCCAGACCTCCAGTGTCTGAACAGGCTAAAAGGGCACAGGTATCCTGCCACTCACTGGTGTCCTCTGCCTGGAAACCACACAGGACCAGAGAAGAAGACATATGCCAATGGTTGGTGGCCCAGGTACTGGAGGATCTGGGTTTTCTGTATCTTGGTTGTTGATAATGTGTCAGGTGCTCTGCTTCTGGAAGCTGCTCAGGATTTTGCCATCAAATAAAAGTGCTGTGCTATCCTCAGGGTGGGGCAGGGGACGCTTTTAGAAATATGCCTTAGTCCTAAATCTTCAAGGATCCTTTAGAAGACTGATGAAAGAGAGACACATAGGCCGACAGTAGGGGCCTGTGAGAACTTGGATCAGACGCTGTGCATCCTGACAGCATGGCCTCTGTGGTGGGCGGCTGTGATTTGGGACAGAGCTGCGGGAATCTCTGCGTATGAGACACACTAGCCTGTGGGCATTGAGATGCTCAAACCCTGACCATGAGGCTCCCAGCATTTGTAATCTGGGATGAGGGGCAAAGCCATCTGCCTATGAAGTGGTAAAGTTTGGTGCCTTGCTGGCCAGCATACTAAGGGTCATGGTTCCTAGTCCCTTGATTCTCCAACACTAATTTAGACATTACTGTAGAGAGAGTCTGATGATGTAAGTGAAATCCCACATACGTGTGACCCAGGCACACTATTTCCATGGAGGAAGTTGTACCTAGCTGGCAGGGGAAGGAGAGTTACAGGCAGAGAGAATTTGCTAACTACTGCTTGCCATAAAGATGAAGATGACCAAGGCCAGGGGCCTGGACTTGGGCCCCTGGAGTGATTCCAGGCAACAGCGAAGAAGGGGTACCTTGGTCTGACAGCTACGAGGAACTGAACGGAAGTCTGCCAAGATCTTGAATGAATTTGGATGTGGATTCTTCTCCAGAGCCTCTGAGTAAAGCCCCACCAACCTACACCTTGACTTGGCCTTGCCTGACACTCATCAGAGAACCTCTTCAATGGGCCTAATAAATGGATGCTGTGTAAAGCTCATAACTTGGTGGTCATTGGCTGTACCCAACAGGAACTGACCTAGGAAGGATCCTGGCAAGGAGTTCAACAGCATTCCCTACCCCATAGAGGTCCCTGGGGAACAGGACAGGGGCACCCGAAGCCTACCATGACCAGGAAGTGGTTGGATGGGAATTTAAATGGCAGAGTGGTGGTAGAGAACAGATAGTTATGAGTGTGAAGAATGAAGGACTTCGTTTTAGCACAAGAATTTAAGAGAAAGGGAAAAGAGAACTTTCTGATGTGCTTCTTGTGATTTCACCTTCCTGTTAGTTTGCAAGTGTCTGCGGCAGGTGGCACTGTTGACTGAGGATAGTATAGCATGCAATGGATACATGGGTGGCCTGGATGAAGGCAGGTGGGAGCTGTGTGTGTGTGTGTGTGTGTGTGTGTGTGTGTGTGTGTGTGTGTGTGTTGGCCACATCCAACTGCTCCCCCTTCTAGCCTAGGAGCCAGCTACTATACTTGATAGCACACTGCTTTGTTCTGCCCTTGAATCCACAACGTGGGAACAGAGAGAAGCCCTAATGACAGACTGGAGACAAGGTGACCTTGGATTGGCCTCAGTGTCCTTGAGGTGGGACTTATCTCTCAAGGAGTGACTGTGTATTTGTAACCTGTCACTCAAATCAGCACACTCAGAATGAAAAGAGGCTCTGTGAATAACTGCTCTGCAGAAGTTAGGGCTGACCTAGCCGTAGGGAAAGGTGTGGTGGCTGTAACCTGGCCTGCCCTGAAGAGCTGCAACTCCTGTAGCTCCACCCAAATGTAGATACAGATCCATTCCCCTGAGGCTCCTGAGTCAGCCCAGAATGATCCAAAGGTCTCTGCTAAGTCAAAAGAAAAAGCCAAGAGGAATAAATAAATACACAGGGAGAATTATCAAACCAAACCAAAGCCAGATTTCCTAGTTAAGGTCACTTTTCTGAAGCAGACACTTTCTCCTGCAGGCTGACCTCCTGTCCCCTCCCTGTCCACCTGCTGCTATCTGGTGCATGCTATCTAGTCTTCTAGTGTGGGGCATAGAGCTCAGGCTTCTCATGGAAGTTGACCTTGTGTGAAGTAGGAACCCCACAACCAGACAGCCCTGTGAAAACCCCAGCTCCCTGCTCCTTGGCTATGGGACAGTTTAGCACCCTGGGATTCAGTTTCCTCTGGGAAGAAGGTAGCCTACCAGGGGCTGTCTTTCTAGAGGGCAGGCAGGCAGGACTGACATTGCCCACAGTGTATTTGGAAACAGTACTAGAACCTACTGAGAATTCATCAGCTTTGTATGATCGCAGTGCCCTGGCCAAATTCTTGGGACATTGATGGTCCACTGTTCTCTCCTCTGTGTCCAGCTGCTCCTAGAGTTCTTCCTGCCCTCTCTAAGTCACCTTGTGGCCCACTTCCTAGGCTCATGTGGAGATCAAGCAACACAGCACATGTCCATGTTTCATGATTCCTGGCCTTAGGAAGGTGCCTGGGGACTACAACATCAGTTCTCCTGTTCCCCTTTTCCTTCCAAAGCTGGAGAGCCTGCTCTAATCTGGGCTCTTTGGTTGCAAGGCATAGACGTGAAAATTGAACTGGTTTATGGACACACCTAAAGAAGGGCAGTTTGTTGGTGCTAAAGACTCAAGTACGCAGAAGGGTACCCCTTTTACCCTTTTAGTCTTGGCTGCTGTTTTGGAGTTAGTTTTATTCTTCTAGGTCCAATTTTTCATGCAGCTATTATTGTTGCTGAAAGAGCTGTGTTCAGATTCCTGCCCTCCCCAAGGCAGAAGAAAAATAAAGGTGACATTTTGGCCATGGAGCACTGATTGACCTGGGCTGCTTACTGTAAACAGAGGGTAGGTGAGGTCCTAGCTTAGGTCATGTCCTCAGTCAGTCCTCAGCCAGTCACCAGGGGCAGGGAGGGGGATCCTATAAGAAGGTGGCAGTCCCCTCCCCCCGCTTTTTTTTTTTTTTTTTTTTCAGAACTGGGGATTGAACTCAGGCCCTTGAGCTTGCCAGGCAAGTGCTTATTCTACTGAGCCATCCCCCCAGCCCCAGGACTGTTTCTTGAAAAGCTTTGTGGCTGAGGACTCAGTAGGTATAGGTAAAATAAGTGATGCCCCATGCCACCCTGTTAACCATTCCAAGTTCCTTCTTATATTTTGGGGAGG